>CAJQZM010041539.1:21197-48262 GCA_907164665.1 Colias nastes | reverse complement strand
AGTAGTAGTAGTTTTATACAGTACATATAGTTCTGCAACTTGTATTGATAATGTTTACTGTGATTGCAACTGTTTAGAAAAAAATATTCTCAATACACTGACTTCGGATCACTGTGGCCAGAAAGTAGTTTTTGAATGGGATTGCATACCAACATTTAAAAGAATTAATGTTAGGTTTTTTGAAAATTTCCTCTGAAGACAATATTATTTTGCCGATACTTTCTTTACAAACAAAACAAATTAATTTATTTTCCATGATAACACTTCACTAAAACTCGATCAAATTTATTTCACAAACTACACAAATAAACGATAAAACGTATTAGTGAACGTATAATAATTGAACACAATACAATGTAAACGACAGATGATGCGCAGTAAAAGATCGCAATAGAGCAAACTCACCATCTCACTCAAACCGCACTTACCACAGACTTTCAAGGCCTCTGGCAATATGTAAAAACCGTGAAAACTGTCCGGCTACTGGGGTAAATTCTTTTGATAGTCCCCCAAGTAACATATCTAAAATTCAGCTTTTATACTATATTGTAAGTTTAAGTACAATTATTTTTTTGAGTTTTGGGGTGTCCGGCAGGGGGTTAAAACCATACTAAGTGTCCGGCAATGGATGACATCATTTTAAATATTATTCTAAAGAAAATATCAAAAAACCGAGCTTTATGCTTTAACGTATTTGAGGTGCTTTTTTTTACACCTTTGTTACCTGTTACCTGTCAAAGTAACCACTACCCAAACTACATAGTCGCTCATCGTTCTTACCTGTGTTGGTGACATGCGCAGACAAACTTTCTGGTTTTATGAAATACTGTGCGCCTGGCTGAAGTGGGCTCTTGGACTAGATATTTCAAGGAAATTTCCAAGCAAGCCGAGCGCAGTACTGTATATTTAAGAAATCCCTGATCTTGGTGAATTAAGAAAGTTAAATAAGAGTTATAAAAGCAATGAGATTACAAAGTTTAGCCGCAACACTGCTTCAGTCGAATGGATATGATATTATTGTTCGGAACGCGATAACTTTCTGTTTAGAACTGAAAGCTTATCAGCTTAATGCTGCATACAAATGTTCATGGTAAGAAGTTTTTAATTAATGCCAAGCTAAGCGTATTATTTCGATTTTGTTTTAGATGCTCTAAAGTTTTGCTGAGTTGTTTGTTTATCATTTACGGAAAGAGCCACGCAATGCTCATACATATATTTTAGATGAGCGATTTTTTTTCTTTGAAAATTGAGAGAATTTGCGCTAAATATCAACAACTCATAGCATCAAAGAATATATTTTACATTAATACTTATAAACTACAATAACATATAGCTAGTTATTACACTTATTTTTAATTATACAACGTTTTTCTCTCTCTCTCACTTTTTAAGATTGCATATAATCCTTATGAGAATTACAGTTTACCTAGATAAAAATTAACTTCATACTCTAAAAGTCATATTCATAGATCTATACCTGCCTAATGGACCCTCTTCACAATTATGGGCAGCTTCGGGCGAGTAGAGGCAATCACGATTGTGTTAGAGTGCCTAAACGTCTGTGATTGGTCTCCATTGTAGATATTATTTATTCACGTCGAAATGGTGGCAAACATCGACGATCATATGTTGGACCAACGCTGCACATTGTGAAGAGGGTCCAAAAAAGGGGCTAAGGCATTATCGAAACGCCAACACCGTTCACCAACCAATGGCGAATTATACCAAACAAAAGAATATCTCCGAATAATAATAACATCGCACTCTGCACTCGGCACTCCGCACCCGAGGTCCGAGCATGCCTGCAGCGCCACTTGCTCGTTATTAACCCGACCCCCGGCCCCCGTGTACGTGACAAATTCTTTCTAGGAAACCCCGCCACCCTTGGCGAGATCCAAAATATATTTCTACGGGCATCTGTCAAAAGTGCTATGGGGGAAGATATTGTATTAGTACAGTTATTGAGTGCGTTTTTAGGTAGATAGGTGTTATTGTGAAAAGGTAATATACAAAGAAAACTGCACGTGATAGCCAGAAGCGTTGAAAAACTTATGAAGATTAGCAATATCAAAAATCATAATTTTAACACAGAGTATGAGATGTAGTAGGTTACATCGTAATATATCGAAATCTGGGTAAAGATTCTACACATAAACATTCAATAAGAATTATTAGTTCCTTGAAGTAAATGATATATACAAATCAGCTTCATATTTTATATTTCATAGAAACTTGCGCCTACTGCAGGCTGTGTTCTTTTTATAAAGAAATATAAAAAAGCTTATAGTTCAAGTATAGCTGTAGTCTAATCCATGAGTCTAGCACAAAACGAGACTCGGGGGCAAAATATAACGCATTGTTTAATATCCACTGCGACTAATAGACTACTATTTAACTAAAGCAGAGCATTTTTAATGGTCCCCCGGCACAGTAGCCATAGTAAAAACTAACAATCGCCGTTGACTTTAGAATTTAATAAAGAAACGCTAACAAAACAATTTCTCAGTTCATGGAAAACATCGTTGAATCGATCGATTTGCGTTCTTTATGCATTCAATTTGAATAGCAAGCTCACCTCCCAGGGGAGGCACAAAAACTGGCTCTTGTTAGAGCGCTAGAACATCTGACCTACTTCGATCGTAACGCAAAATGAAAAAAGAGCGCGCGACACAGCTATCCAAACGCGTAAGCTTTTAGATAACCACACAATTTCTGGTGAAACACCTGACTCGGTGACGTTGTGTTTCGACCTATATGATTTCTACGAAGTTTACAGTGTTCGCTACGTATGATTGAAAAGTTTCGTGCATGTTAATGTTGCTTTTAATACAAATTATTTCGAAGCGTTGGTAATAACACTTCCTGTAATTATAATTACAAAATGTAAAATAACAATATGTACCCACTTGTACTTTTCAGAAATAATCGTATATTTCATTCATAGTTCATAATATAATTCTAGTATTTTTAAGCTATTGCATAGCTTCTATCGCGGGCCTTGAGCGCGAGGACCGAATCCAGAAATTGCGTAACGAAAAACCTCACGCTCCCCACTCCGACGGGCGCGGAGGTGTGGCTTGAAGGCATAGCATGCAATAGCTTTACCGCGGCAGTCCCCGAGTGCCACACGTCTTTTTTTTTAAGTTTTCACATAGAATAAACTACAGACTACCAAAATACATCCGTCATACAATCCGTAGTACTGGCCACAGTATACTACTATCCTGCAGTAACTTAACAAAACACAATATCACATTACATTTTGTCATAGCATAATTTGTCATACAATTCGTAGTACTGGCCACAGTATACCACCATCCTGCAGTAGCTAAATAAAACACAATATCGCATTACACTTTGTCATAGCATAATACACAACGAGCGTGGGAAAAGCGGCTAGGTACAAATTAATCTTGCGAACAATGTGGCGGCGAGTGGCCGTCCTTGGGGTCGCCATTGTTAAATACTCAGCCGGAGGTACGTGAGTGACCCCTACTCGTTAAGGCTCTTGAGGGGAAAAAATCTATGTTTAATTTCTTCCTGGTGCGGTCGCGATTATACTGTTTGATTTATGGAGCTATCTGTGCGCTCGGGTCACGTGGAGTGAATCGTTGAGGTGAAATGGGTATAGTAGATTAGGTTGATAGTGTTGATGAAGCTTGTTTCATAAAAAAGTATTTTAAGTTGCCATTTGATGTAAATCAGTAAATGTAATAAAATACTTAAAGCTATCAAATTATTCCTAGTATGGTATAAAACTAAAAATAAGTATCAGTGCATTGGACGCATTGGACATTGAATCATAATATTATAAGTACCTAATTCGGTATAAAAATAAGTAGGTATTAGTGCATTGAACGCATTGGACACTGAAGTTTAATTTGGCTATCCTTTATATTTATGAGATTGATATAATTTTTATGATTTAAACATTCGTTTTGCAGCAAAAGCTCGGTCAAATCGCCAGAAACAATTACCTATGCAATCACAAATGTTTTCGTATCACTATCGATATTGATAAATTTTATTGTTGTGCCATTTTAACGACTTTGTTTTCTTTCTTGCAGGTACGAATTCGGAACGTATTGTCAACTCTATTGCCGATAAATTAGAGTTTAAATTGGTATGTTGGCGACTACATGTGGACTCGAATGACATAAAAGTCATAATAATTGTTATAGCGTCCTTTTGAATCGACTCGACTGTTGCAATAAAAACAACCAATTATTGAAGTCGAATAATGTATATTATTTATTGAGTGTTTTGATTGCAGAATTTTTAATTTTGTAAAGTAAAATGAATTTCAATTAGTTTGATAACCAGATTTAATAAAAACTAGAATTTACAACCGGAATTTTATCTAGTCGTCGTTTATCTAGTATGACTAAATTTTGCAAGCAATTAACCAATCAGCTATTTTATTTCTACCATATTATTAAAATCTAAAAACTTTCAATGAGCGTTTAAAAGAAGAAACTAATTTCAAATAACCCTATTTTCTGAGAATTAGTTTAATAATCATAAAAGATGCGTTAAAAGCGTAGCGTTATTACGTATCAAATACTCGTATTATAATACAATATAATGGGTAGGTATAATAATATTAATGATCACAGATTAAAATAGAAGCAACAAAACAATCCTCGGGCAAGCGCAAATTAATTTTTTATCTCGAAGCCGCGCCAACCCAACGTCCATCTCGGCCTATATTTAACGAAAATAAAATATGCATGAAACCTCCCACTCGGATGGAAATCAAAAAGATAACTAAGACTAGTCGAGACCGGAATAATGGATTATACGTTTCCACTGTGTTTTTCTCTTTTTGTTTTCACACAATATTTTCTGTAATGTGTTTTTGATATACTTAGATTTTTACAAAAAGCGCGACTCTATTTTATAAGAATATATTCCAAAAACTCAGGTATAATAGCACTCTTGAAACTTTTTTATATTTCGGAGCTAAAATATACTTTAATGCGATATTCCGTAGCACAGCTACGGTTTTATGACGTTACGCTACGAGCCATCTACGCAGCGCTGCTACGGTGCTACGAAACCGAAAAAGGTGTAGATACGTTACTAAATTTTATTTTATTATAACAATAAAGATGAAATACAGCTTTGTTTTCTGTCTGGAAATATTATAAAGTTTTGTTTTAATCCTATTACATCAGTAATTTTAGTAAGAAATTTTTAAAGTTTACACTAATAAATTTTGTTTCCCTTTTCTTATAAAAGTAATATTTTTTAGAGACGGTTTTGAATTAAACCTTTTAGAACATTTGACAGTAATAAAGTGATTGTTACTTTACAATGTATAATAATTTTTAAAAAGTATTCGTAATTGTACTTCAGCAATTAAAACTTGCCACAAAGAAAAATCCTCCCCTATCGCTAGTTTTAACTTCCCTCCGAATGAATAAGTGTCATTTAAAATGTACCCAAGGGAATTAGCATTTTCTGCTAATAAATTTTATGTTTGGTCGGATGCACTTTCACGAGCGCATAACCGATTCAATTTGAATTTGTAATTCAAACACAAATTTGGTTTTGATTTAGAGAGCTATTTTTATTGTTGAAGATTCGTGTTTAGGAATATTTTTCATTCAACTGTCTGTATTTCTCGTATTTATGTGCTGCGTTTCCGAAAGTTATGATTCATTCTGTGCTAAATATATTTCACTATTGGTGGTTCACTACGCTTTATACAATATTTTTTATTGTTTGTATTCTCAACAGTACTTTTTAGGTTTAATAGTTGAATGTAGTTTATGTAATGACTCGCTCCACAACTGTCAGTTTTAAATCTTAGCAATCGCAGGAGTTATGCGCAATCAACAACGCACAATCACATTATCATTTCGTATACTACGACAATGCTAAAAAACACGTGGCAGACAACTGCAAGTGTAACATAAATAAATATCAACTGTACACGGTCGGAGAGACGCAAACGCAAGACACCGACCGTTCCAACAAAAAGCACGTCATGGCCGACAGTCTGTGTAAGAGATAGCGATGTTTTTTAATGAATACGTAATTACGTTTAATTTACTGCAGCGTCGTGTATTTATATGGGTATAATGTATTTTTCTTTTTTTATCCGTATGAGGGGTTTTGCTGTAGGCATTGCCTCGTTTGATTGCACATAAAGGACGCATAATATTTTAAGGAATGATCTTACTGCACAAACTATAAATATGTGAGTTTTATCTATACATATAATAAATCTGTAGAAGGGTCAATTCTGTACATTGAAAATATTGAAAAAATAAATAGTAGGGGGTCTTACTGGATCGATACCAAACCCAAATATGTGATTATTTTTTTTTATAAGATGTCATTATCAGAGTTACTCAAAATGGAGGAATAAACCATCCACGCGAAGACCGACATCCGCGCGGACGGAGTCGCGGGCGGAAGCTAGTGAACAATAAATTTGGAATTAAGTTATTTTATTAAAATTTTATAATTAACTCAGGTTAAACAACATTTTTGGTTTGAATTATTCCTAGTATTTGCTAATATTCCATTTTTTACTGGGGTATGTTTGTGTCATATTATTATGAATGAATTTAAAAACTATTTTACTTTTGATCATCGTAATATTTAATCGTTATACGTGTTGAAAATTTAGTCCGTGGAAATTCTCATACTTCTATCAAAGTACGCTCACTCCTTAACTACAATATGAACATATTCTCAAGAGTATTAGTTACTATATTTATGACGAGCCCTCAAACGTCGCCAGCTCTTCAACCAAGCGCGCACTATATTATATTACGGTTCGAGCGAATGCCCCTAATGTGTACCATTATGAGAACTAATGTGTATGTTTGTACGTCATTTATACGACACGCAGTCTGGCTTTCAGCGGTCTTTCTTAAACATCACAGGAACCGCTTGAGTGTGTACATGTCAACGATATTGATGACGTAGCCTTCGCATAATAATTCATTACTCGTACCTAATGGATCCTCTTCGCAATGGGCAGCGTTGGGCCAACAAATGATGGTCGATGTTTGCCGCCTTTACGGCGATTATGAATAAACATCTCCAATGATGGCCGATCATAGACATTTAAACACTACCCAGATTTACTCTACTCGTCCAACGCTGCCCATTGTGAAGAGTCTACGCTGCCCATGATATTATGTTTGTGAATTGTCGCCTAATGATTGATGGTTGGATAAAATGTTTTCGTGCGAACGGATGGGTAGTAAATAGCCCAACGAAATTATAGGTAAATGATTGATTTTCAATGTTTGTGTATGTGTATTCAGTGACTTGTACGCTGGTTGAAATAAATATAAAAAAGATCGTGCGTATCGAGCACACGTGTCAGAAGTGAAACTTCTTTGGCAAGATTCAAAGATATATAAAAACGTCACCTTACAGCATGACGTGACAGCATTGCCATGACGCGACCTCGATATTTTACTCGCAACGCGCTTAAAGAAATTTCACTTTCACGCAGTAAAATATAAACTGCGTCCATTTTTTCATTACTTAATTGAATATATCTATGAAAGGTCGCTTAAAAATAGCGAAAAACTAGATGTCAAAAAGTTGGCACGTGGAGAAATTAAATAGAACGACAATATTATTTATGAAGGTTGAATAAAAATTCTCATGAATCGCTGAAGTACTCTATTCTTGGCACAAAGTTTGTGATAAATTTAGGTAGTTATTTTATAAAGGGAAAAGTAAAATTAATTAGAAAGCCTTATTATGGGAAATTTAGGTTTAGACTTTATTACTCATAAAAATAAATTTAGACCAACATATTCTGTTCCAGACATTTTTTTTTATGTACATTGATAAAGTAATTTATTTCTATTCACTATATATTAGTAAAATAAATTAAGGGTTAACGTCTGATAGCTCTCTCTTGAATTACTTTTAGTCACACATTCACCAAAAATATTATGAACTCAAAACGTGATATTAAATACTCGACACTCGTGACTTTGTATCGTAAATTTTAAAAATATTACAACTTAAAATATAAACCGCATAATAAGTATGAAAACACCGTTTCTGCAGCAAAGTATGTTTTTATACGCATCGTTGTGAAGTCTTTTGTTTTATAAGCTTAAAAACTTAACTCGACTGTAAAATAAACTGGGATATAGATAGCGTTTATCTCGGTTTTATTATAGTTATAATTTTGTGATATTACAGTATTTTAGTGGTAGTAACTAGTTGTTGCGGATTTTTAATAAAGCTTATGAGTTATTGTTTTGTAAATCGTGTATTAGTAAATTAATTGAAAATGAACATTCACAAAAAAAAAAACTCAACTTGTTCTTAAAAAATATTATGAAAACATCAACAGATTGTTCCCACTTTCATTTCCCCTCCCACAGATTACAAAAAATAAAAGTACAGATCAATCGAAGGCTTCAAAAGTGACTCCCAGTTTCATCTCCATTCTCCACTGAAAGAGCTTGGGCTCGTAAAGTTTGTACAAACAACGAATGAAAGTTTCGGTCTAAGATCACTCGGAGCGTGGCGCGCTCTCGTATCGAAATCGACTTTGATTTATGAATCTGTAAATTCATAAATCAAACATAAACACGGATGGATGGGGATTGGGCGGATCGGAGAGCAAAGTTTGCGTGTGCGATCGCGGTTCTTTGGAAGTATTTTTACGATTTGTTACTTGTGTAAGAGGGTAGTGGGTATGTCGTGAGTGGTGTATGAATGTGTAATAGGATTTTTAAGTACTTTAAGTTAATTTGTCAAAATGGATATGCCATTTTACAGTATTGTTATTGAGTACAATACTTTACAATGCAGTACATTTTACAATACTATGTATGCAGTTTTTGAGTGTTAATCTATTTATTCGGAGACCAAATGAACTATTTTATATGTTCAATAGTTCTCTGTCAAGTTCAATACTATTAGAATTGCATACAATTTTCAATTTTAAAACAAATACAACTTTCACTCCAAAAATCTCTATACTCAGAGGCGCTCCACGAAATCAAAAGTAATAAATTCCATTGCATAGACGCTAGCGACCAAAGTGACGTCACCAGCGTGGTTCAATGTTAGCGATCGGCATTAATTGTGGAACGTCCCACCGGCCGTAAATCCTCCCATTCACGAATGAATCGGATTCAAATCTGCTGAACGGGCTGCGCTATACCAGTGCTGTGAATAGCCAACTCTAAACTTGCAGTTACTGTTTAAAAATAGAATCGAATAGCCGTGTGTTGAATGGCAGTCATTAATTAGAAACAATGTACATTGGTTGGTAGACTTGAAGCTGTAAAGTGATATCTTGCTGGCAAACTTTTAAAGTACGAACATTTAAAAGTAAATTATATAGGTAATAAAAATAAGGCGAGAAGAGATTTTTTTTATTCTTATATTCAGTTTCATGACGCCTTCACAGTGATATCAAATAGAGTTTAATAATTTAAAATTGTCATTTAAAATAACTATTCCGTAAACTTTTCTTGACTGCATTTGTGTAGATAGGTCGTATATTATGTGCAAATTACAACTTTTTATGCAACGTTGGCTTACAACTAAATCCACAAAAAAAGAAAAATAAAATCCCCATGACTAGACTAATGCTTCCCACTCGTGACATATTATTTGTGTTCTAATGTATCCTCCACGAGCCGAGATGGCCTACAAGGCACTTTCACCTCAAGCGATGCGTAAAGGTGCGATTAAACGACGCGGGCTAGCCCGATCCTACGCGAGCCGAGCCGTCCGTGGAAATGCGGCTCGGCTAAATACGGACGCAAGCCTGCTCGTTTAAACGACGCGGGGTAGCACGATCCTACGCCAGCCGAGCCGTCCGTGGCGGCTACACATCAATACAAAATAGACAGTGACATCTGTTTAGACGGCGCGTGTTAACACAAGCCGAGCCGCGCGCCTTTGATCTGTGTCGAAAAAACCGACAAGTGATGGATCGTGGAATCTTGCCGAGCCGCGCCGAGCGCAGTTGTTTACACGGCGCGTGGCGCGGCGGACCACGAGCCGAGCCAGGCTCGGCTCGCGTGTTTGCGCGTCGTTTAATCGCACCTTCGCGCGACATTTGTCAATAGCGATATTCGACAAGTCGGTTTGTTTACTTCGAGTGGTAATGTCGAACGGAATATTTATATTCGACGTTACGTCAAGCGGCGGAATTAATGTCGCAAGTCGGCGCTTGAATGGCGAGATTTATCTTTGCATCGTTTTCTTTTATTCACGCGCTTTTTGAGACGAGTTGCGTTCGTGAATATTGCTTTGCGTTATTTTATGTGGTGCAGTATTTTAATTTGTATTATGAAAACAGTTAACATTTAAGGCGTGCATCGTTGCATGCCATCTATCATTTTCCATACGAAAAATTGTTACATTTCTTTCGCCATAATATATGAAAATAATATAAATTAGGTTATCCTATCACGATCAATTCCTCTCTACTAATACTGTCAACACTATTGTTACATCACACTTACACCAACTGCCAACCATAGTCTTACATCGCACAATTTATACACACTGGGAGTCACTATAAAACTATATACACACAGTCGGAGTCGCGACGAAACTTTGTTCATTCAAAAGTGTGCACTCCGCCTTATCTAAGGAACAATTCAAGATGACGCTGACAGTTCACCTCGACATACTCTCGACTGGATTGTGTCTTTACCTCGCGAATACTTTAAGCTGTCGACTCCACCGCGACTACACCGCCTTTGGAATGTTAAAAATCTGGGTTAAGTTTTTAATGTAAAGCGCTGCGGAGACGGTGTTTAACGGTGCAGGATTTTTTGCAATTGTTTGTTTGTATTGTGATAAGCAAGGCGAAGTAAAGAGGTGGAGGAAGTATGAATAATGATGGAGAATAATATTTTAGGTTGAACATAGCTACGATGAAAACATGGGCCAGCTTTTTATGCAATAAAAGATTTTTTGGTAAGATGTACCTTGGTGGTGTGTGTGACCTTAATGATAGTTTATAACACTTATAATAATAACTTGACTATTGAGTTTGATCTTAAGTAATAACTTATAAATGTAGTGCAATCCTTTAAATATTACAATTTAGTTGCGTGAAAATCTTTCCAATAACGTTTGCATGATAAGCAGACAAAAGCATCAGACGTCATCCATATGAATACAGTATTCATATACATTATTCACGTGTTTTTCCGTAAATAAATGAACAGATGCGGGCGTACGGAGATTTTTATTGCTCATAGTAGTATGAAGGTCTGAAGATATACATATTTCGAGTTTCAGTAAATTATAGGCGACGGTGTGGATTCAGCGTCGTATTGACGTACCATATAAACAGCAATCTTAACAAACATTTCAACAAAGAATCAACTTTTATCAACTAGACTCAGATCGCCTATTGGTCGTCAAAAATGTGTGAGTGATGCGATATAATATGGCAGTAATGTCTAAAGTACATTGTACCGCTCATTAGAAAACTCTGCCTGATGCACGCAGTAGATGGAGTTTTGCACCGGACAATTTTGAGCTTTATTGTGAGTCTTGTTGTTATTATACGTCAGTGTCGTAGCGACAAAAAAGCTTCTCACCGCTGTAACTTATAACTCTCCCGGCCACCTTTTGTTTGGGTCACGTATTTTTTATTACTTTTTCATAGATACAACGTTTTTTCATCTCGCACGATACGGGCCAGGTGTCATAGAGCATTTTCTTGCGTTTACGCGCTCGCTGTTATTTTATGCGATGTGAGTTTTTGCGATTCACGTAAGCTTTGGGTTGGGCGTGAAGGGCGCTTGATTTTTTGCATTACTTTCTCATGTAATTTTGTTGAAAATTTTACTTTTAGTACGTTAGTGGAGTGCCTGGGGGTCTTCACCTCGGATTAGAGTTATAGTGAATGAATTAATATGATCGATGTGGGATATTGTTTTTTAAACTATAAATTGCAATGTTTACCCAATTTTTTTTTGTGCACTCCATTGTTTCATTGTTTAAACAAATTATTGTGAAAAATTCATGTTTGACCATAGAGGGTGTCCCAATAAGTAGTGATATACTGAAGCTGGGAGGTAGAGGACATAGAGGGCTATCCGAATCACCCCCATGTATGTTATGCGATTTTTCGTATTTTCGGAGTTTAGACGTTTTTTTCAAATTTTCACCTATCGCCGAGTACGTAGAGATTTTGATTTATGGTGACGTGAATTATAGCGGTAAATGCATGATTTTTTTGTGTGCTAAGCTGAAAGATAGGCCAATTCAGTATGGTAAAATTTAAATATCGTTAGATCTTTGAATGGAATAAAAATAAGAGAATTTAATGCCAAGAAAGATAAAATTACCCAGTATGTTCACAACTTCAAGGGCCCGTAAAAAATAAAATCGCATAAAAAAATATCCGTTTGGCTTTTTAAAAACTTACTCTATCTATGAGGTAGCTACCCTGAACATTTCATTTTATTATTCATAAGGCTTCATTCGAAAAATTGAAGTCTAAAAGTGGTAAGTGCAAAATTTTAATGCAAACAAAATAAAACCAATTACAAGGTGTTTAATTACAATAAATTTTCAAAATGCCCCCCCCCCTGTTGCTCACTGCAAGTGCGACATCACCGGAAAAAGTTGTCTTTTAAACGTCTGAATGCCCTTTTATTATTTTAATGGTTTCTTCTGCTACTCTCAATTTCCGGGTTAATTCGTCCAAATTTCTCCCAGCGGCATTCTCTCGAGTAGATGAGGTCTTTGTAGTATCTCGATACAAAAAAATGCCGGCGTAGTCAGATTTCATACATCAACACTTCAACTTTGAATGAATCCATCACGAATTTTATAGCCGTCCAGAAAACCGATTATTATCGAGATATTCAGAAAAGGATTTCTGGTATAACCGACTTAAGAGACACTTGCAGCAAAATATCATTCGGATTGTTATAATTTGCTGAAAAATTCAATTCACCTCAGTAATGTTGAAAAGAAAATAAATCTAAGAATGGTAGATGCAGCAATGGAGCAAATATACAAGTACCTACATAGAAGAGAATGATGATTGCCAATTTACCATGCAAGAGTTGAAAAACGTCATCACTACAGAGCATATCCCGGTAGAAAAAACTATTAAAAAACGACTAATAGAACGCTTTCACGATGATATTATCATTTCAACTAAATATTTTATGTAGACAACAATGTAATTGTAATGTATTTAAATAAACAGATTTTGTACTAATAATTTTTTTCTTTTCATTAGTCGTAATTAATTACCTTATTTTTTTAAATGTACTCAATGGAGTACCTACGTTTAATTTATAATTAAACTGGCCGAGAAATTCCATTGTACATAGCAGTTGTGGCTCCGCTCTGCCCTCCACGTTTTTCTATCTGTTCGAGATCCCTACTGCTATTTTTATACACAGGTATCTTTGAAAAATATTCCTATATGTCTACTCAAGTAAGATTTAACATATAAATAAAAAAAATACTGTTTAAAGTGAAAATATATGGTCAAACATTAATTTTTCATATTATTTTTTTTAAACAACGAAACAATGGAGTGCACAAAAAAAAATTGGGTAAACATTGCAATTTATAGTTTAAAAAACAATATCCCACATCGATCATATTAATTCATTCACTATAACTCTAATCCGAGGTTATACGGTTTTGAATGTTCCAGGCACTCCACTACGTGTTAGCTTAGGGATACAATATTTGAATAATTGTCTCTTCTGAATTCGGTTAGCAATTATAGTTCTCGTTCCTCCTTTGTAATATAACATCATGGTGCATACAATTTAGAAAAATACAGTTTTTAAACTATACACAAGAAATAAGCATACGAATTTGTACGTCTTCCCCATCCCCACTTAACGAGACACGGGGTTTCGTACAATGATTTCTCGTCCTCCACAAAGCGCTCAATAACGTCACAATAAATCAGCAATTAATAACGCCATCTAATGAATAGGGGACGCAAAGCCTTATAAATACTTTACCATAATACTTATACACGAATAGGGAAAATTTAATTATGCCAACAAATACGCTAAGCACCCGGATCAAATGGAGTAAATTCGCGAGCCTCGTACACTAAGCAGTTTCATTTAACAGTAAATGGATGGACGATGTACGAGTTATCGCCTATTGGTGAAGTGAGATGTCGCTTGTGTTAATTAATTTTGTTTGCGTAGAGGTTCACCTTTTTAGGTAGTGAATTTAAGCAACAATCCTAAATTATGATATCTTTTTGATATTTTTAAGCGTAGTTTTTTAGGTGGCCTTATCCTTAGCGGACGATTTCTATATATTTTATCTGTCTAGTATTTGTTCTATTGAAGGATCAATTTATTTTCCGAAATTATAAGGGCTTTGTTGATCAACAACAAATTTGTTAAGGTGATTTTCGAGGAATTATTAGAAATATTGAACTAATAATACTTAAATAAGCAGAAAATGGGCACACAAAATAATACCCTTCCATAATAATTCTGACCAGTCTGATACTTTAATTTTGAAATAATTGAATTAGCACTCACCATTGCATTGCAATGTATTGCTCTTAGTATATCATCTGTCGATACCACTTGATCCCGTTCAATAGAGAATATCCCAGCATCGATTCAGATAGAGCTCTCGAAGGCACGAACACCATAAACATTAGGTTTAAGATCCTAGGATCGTAGGACATAAACCGAGTGTGAGGAGGCACTTTTAGGGTTTGCTGTAAAAGTAAAAATGATGATTTAGGGCGCCGCGCCGTGGCTGTGACATAAATCTGCTTCGTGCGGCATGGAGGCTCTTGTGCGCGTCTCTGATGTTTTACGTCGAGATATGAATATATTTCTTAATATATTAGAATAAGGGGTTTTGATTTGTGGTAGGTATTTTTATGTAGCATTTAAATTAAGTACTGCGTTTATAAAACATAGGGAAAACTTAGAATGTAATGTAACTGTTTCAAAACAATATATAAACATGCATTTCAAGACATTTTAACCATATTCAATTAATTTATTGAAACTATGCCTTGTTATAGTTATACAAAAAGATCACTTAAAAATACTTCTTTACTTTCCTTGACTTTTCCAGAAAATACTTAACTAAACAAGTTTAACAAGGTTATCAACCCACTACACAAATGCTGGAGGACGTCAATGGGGACCTCATCACCGACAGCGAGGATATTAAGATGGCATGGCGAGATTACTTCCAGAGCCTACTCAACTGCCCACCTCCTCAAGCCGAAATCATCAGGGATAAGGATGACAATTACGAAGATGTACCTCCTCCCACATTCGCAGAAGTGCACAAGGCAATTATGCGGCTGAAAAACAACAAAGCACCAGGTATTGACGGCGTGCCTTCTGAAGTGTGGAAGCAAAGTGGAGCGGTGGTGCAATCCAAGTTATATGAAGTCCTCAGAAAGATATGGGATGAACAGATACAGCCGAAAGATTGGAATACGGGAATAATATGCCCAGTCCACAAGAAGGGTAGCAAGAAAAAGTGTAGCAACTACCGCGGGATTGCTCTGTTGCCAACAGCGTATAAGATCTTTTCGTACATACTGCTAGATCGACTGGAACCTTACGCGGAAAGAATTCTCAGCGATTATCAGTGTGGGTTTCGTCGGAACCGAAGTACGATCGACCAGATTTTCCTTATCAAACAGATAATGGAAAAGAGGTGGGAATATTCTCAGAGCATGCACGCGCTATTTGTGGACTTCGAGAAGGCATACGATAGCATTGATAGGGGCGCCCTGTTTGCTATCTTAAAGGAGCTTGGTATCCCAATCAAACTGGTGGATCTAATAAAGGTGGCTATTGGGGAGAGTAGCATGCATGTAAGGGTAGGTAAAGAACTGACAGAAGGCTTCGCGGTGTTCACCGGACTAAAACAAGGTGATTCCCTGTCACCTGTGCTATTCAATTTAGTACTGGAATATATCCTGCGTAAAATGCTTGCATTGGATTGGGGAGTGTCACTGAATGGAAAGCATAAGGTGATTGGGTATGCTGATGACCTCGTATTGTTAGGTGAAACCTGCGATGAAGTGAGCGAAGCCGCGAGTATCTTGAAAGAAGAAGCGGAAAAGGTTGGACTAAAAATCAATGCCAACAAAACGGAATATCTCCACATGAAGCGGTATAGAGATACACGAGCTCAACGCCAAGACCTACAGGCTGGAGATACGACGTACAAAGGAGTTGCTAGTTTCAGATATCTGGGTTGCACTATTACTGACTCACATTCCAGGGAGGATGAAATTAATATCCGTATCCAAAATACCCTGAAATGTGGTGCAGCCTTGCATAAGGTGCTCGCGTCCAGGCTTCTGAGCAAAAACACCAAATTGCGTATATACAAAACGGTCATAAGACCAATACTTATGTATGGGTGTGAAGCCTGGACCCTGACCCAGATTGAAGAACGCAAGCTTTTAGTCACCGAAAGAAAGCTTCTTCGCAAGATCTTTGGTCCCACCAGACGAGAGGATGGAAGCTGGAGAGTCCGAACAAATGCCGATCTAGAAAAACTAATGGCCGAGCCAAATATACTTGGAGAAATAAAAGCACAACGGCTCCGTTGGGTCGGTCATGTAGAAAGAATGGGTGAGGAACGAGGACTGAAGAGGGCATACTTGGGGCGACCCCTGGGCCGACGGCCGGTTGGACGACCTAGGTATCGCTGGCGCGATCGAGTAGAGGCGGACCTGCGCGTGCTACGAGCCAATAATAATTGGCAAGAGACCGCTCAGGACCGGGGAAGATGGAGAGTTCTCGTCTCAGAGGCCAAGACCCACTTTGGGGTTTCAGCGCCAGAGGAGTAAGTAAGTAAGTAAAAAACCGGTACCTACTTTTTATTCAGATTGCATTTTTTCGAAAACTATGATAGTGAGCTTCATGGGAGTTTTACTCTTGCGTTTGTCATGTATTTATCCATTCGATCATTCAATAAAATTAGGCTGTCGCAAAAGAAGGGTCAAAAAAATACGGTGAACCGTTCAGAAGGGAGCCGACCGCGGCATAGTACCTCTTATGGTACGAAAGCTAGCAACGTTTTAAAAAAAGTCATTTTAGTATAGTTGGGTTTTTGATATACTGTTTCTCTTGCTATTTCGGTTAGAGTCCGGGCTGTCTGGCTGGCGGTAGTGGTTGCGTTTATTAGTGCGCATCTTATCTGCACAGGAAGATATACTTAACTTTAGTCATTTTTTAACGCGTAATTTTTAATCTTTTGCCTTTAGATAGATCCATCAGACATAATTTTTTTATTGCAAGACGTTTTATTCGTTGTTAAATGGGTGCCATACGCAATTTTTTATTTAAAATAATTAAAATGTCATCGAAATAAGTGAAATTACATACGGACTCTAACCGAAATATCAAGAGGAACAGTATATCAAAGAACCAACTATACTAAAATTCTCTCTTGTCAACGATGTTGCCTCCTATACGATTAGAAGTTAGAGTTACACCCCCCTCTCCGCTGCGTCGCTCGCAAGTAAAGTTTGCACATCATGCGGCGCGGGTGATTCGGGTGTTATTTTAAAATCGTAATATCTTCTAAGATGTTCATTGAAATTAAGTGATGTCAAAGACAATTTTGTTCACAATTAAATAGTCTTAATCAACAACACATTTATTTGGATAAAGATTAATATTATTACGTTGATACAACTCTTAACAAATAATGCATTAATTTCGACCAAATTTGATTACCATAAAAACGGTTCTAGTGAGTTATTCTTAAAAGATAGACATATACTGTCGCGGACATTTAGGTCATTTCAAAAGGAATAATTCTTTCATACATATATTTTTGGTATCTCGAACCGTTTACGCAGCGCACGTAATGGAAGCCCTCAAGGATGAATAATTTTCTCCGTTTTTTTTTTACATTTTCCATTATTTCTTCGCTCCCAATCGTTATATCGTGATGTTATATAGCCTATAGCCTTCCTCGATAAATGTTCTATTCAACACAAAAAGAATTTTTCAATTCGAACCAGTAGTTTCTGAAGCCTGATTCCCACGACATGTTTGCTTCACAAACCCGACCGCGCCACACCATACCACATGCCATGGGAATCGGCGCGCTTGTGTTTGTTTGCCGATGTTTGCCGACGCTTGTGCTATCCATCGGAAGTCGGTAAGATCAAAGGTGCGCGCTTGGCGCGGTGCGACGGCGTTGGTCGACGTCCGTCGGGGCTTGCCGTCTGTAGCGCGTCATTGTTCGGAACCGTACGATAATTATCGTACAAATACGTCATCTCTTCAACGAGCTGTAATATTTTTATTTATACATAGTTATGTATTATGTATCATGTATGATATGTAGGTATGTAAGTATATATGTATGTATGTGTATTTATAGCATGTATTTATAGTATTGATATCAATATTTATATTGTTTTTACTTATTTATTTATTATTAGGTATCTATTTTTATATATATACGTATAAATATTGTATATGTACATATTTTTATTTATTTTTTTTTTCTCCTTTAAAATCAAACACCACCCATCTAATTTTAATTCGTATGACAAATCCTATCCAAAGGTTGCCTGGCAGAGATCGCTTATAGCGATAAGGCCGCCTATTTAACATGTTATGATCTTCTTTTTTGTTCTTTTTATTTTTGTGTTTATTTTTTTGTGTGTGTTAAATAAAGAATTTAAATAAATAAATAAATAAATAAATAAAATAATTTTGTGCCTACGTACGATGTACGATAGCATAGTATTATCGTACGCTGATTGTACGATAATTTCTATCATGCAAAATTCGAGAATTTATATTAGGTATTAGTAGGAATGACCGTCCACCGTGCTCGCCAGTGCTTGCCATACGCACACATGCCGTGGGAACGCTCAGTTCAAATCGCGACGGATGGCGACAAGCGCTTGTCGTCTGCCAATGCTTGTGAAGCAAACATGCCGTGGGAATCCGGCTTGAGATTAGCGCGTTCAAACAAACAAACAAACAAACAAACAAACAAACAAACTCTTCAGCTTTATAATATTAGTATAGATATTAGTATAGATAATACGGAAAAGTGCAAAGGAATAACTTTCATCGGTAAGTACCTAACTAGATAATAATTTTTAAAACTTAGTTAGAGCAAAAAAATGGCGCACAGATTTTGTTCGTGGTGTCTCCTCCATACGTAGTAATATTATCTCAATATATATTTTAGTATGTTTCAACACTCTTTTATAAGCTTCACCTGTATGTTAACGACTCCTTTAGGCTCGACATGGGCTCGAGTTTGATCTCTTCGAAAATTCGATCACTTCGAAATAGAAATTTTTTCTATTCTTTATAAATTTATATTTATAAAGCATTTGAATGCCATTTAACCAAAAATATCAAATTCGATCGAAGATATCAAATTCGATTGAGAAGGACAGACAGTGACATAGGCTACTTTTTATCGCGATTAACATCTTCTTTCCTTTGATCACAAAGGCGAAGCCGCGGTTGTATAGCAAGAATTTGTTTAGTAGATTTTCAAGCTTTTAACCCCTTTAAGTTATCTAGCGAAACTATTTCTGTTCCATCCTACTATTTCAGCTCGTTTAATTTTGTTTTCATATCAAAAAGTAATCAGTGTTTTTTTCCTATGTCCTTAATCTATGTATATTACTGAAATTCATTAAAATCGATTCAGTCATGAAGGCGGAAGATACTAGCTTTCCACCCGCGTTTTCAAAGAAAAACCCGTATAGTTCCCGTTCCCGTAGAATTTCCGGGATATAACCTATCCTTTGTGTTAATCCAAGCTACCATCTATATGTGTGCTAAATTTCATTGTAATCGGTTCGGTAGTATTTGCGTGAAAGAGTAACAAACATACACACACGCATTCATTAGTAGGATACTACACACTTTTGGGCTTATAATTTATAAATCAATAAGGATTAAACCTCTTATAACAAAGAAGAGCTCGTTAACTGTCAGAATTTATTTATTATATTATCTTAATATTCGCAGACACTTCAAAAAACATAATTTAGTCGCAAGTTAATCTTAATACTGACAACACAAGACAAACAACCATTAGTTACGACTTACGAAGTTAGAAGAAGGGTTTTTAATCTAATAATGAATCTACGAAAAATATATTCATATATGCAGGATGGAAACTTTGAATTGAAGGAAAAGAAAGTAAGGATTAAACCTCTTTTTAGACTCACACTTATATTACCTTATATACCTACTAGCTTACCGCCCGCGGCTTCGCCCGCTTTGTCTAAAACCTAATAAATTATATACTAAAACCTTCCTCTTGAATCACTCTATCTATTAAAAAAAACCGCATCAAAATCCGTTGCGTAGTTTTAAAGATTTAAGCATACAAAGGTACCTAGGGACAGAGAAAGCGACTTTGTTTTATACTATGTAGTGATACAGGGTGGCCTGTATAGGTATATAAGTTTCTATGGCGCTACATTTCATCCCATAACATTTTGCCCATTGAGACGTGTTTTTCTATAATAACTTGAATATTTTAATATTTAAGAATTGATTAGAATATTTTAATGAAACACCATACAAATAAAAATTTAGCAACAGTATCAAATTGACTGTAATCTTGTATATTTACTTTCAATGTTGTTTTAGGTAAATATTGCTTTAACCTATAGAAATACTTATTTGAACTAAACTTGTGGACTCGATCTAAATCAACAGTGACGTCAAAGGGAATATTGTGGGCTCTCTAGGGAGAGAATGTATCGGGATTTTCGCATGCGACAACCTTAACACCTGCGTCAATATTGTGCTCTGTTAAGAATCGAACGGTTTGAGAATACTATACTTGAAGGGCTTTGTATGTGTTAAAATTCTAATTTATCATGCTTATTTCTAAATTGAAAATGTTTTCTTGAAAATTAAATAGTTAAATAAAATGCATAGTTTAGGTGTGACTTTTGTAGTGTTGTTTTCTATCTATTAATCATTGATAAGGAAATTGTTATGAATTATCGCATGCGAAAATAACAACGCACTTGAGTCAATATTGTGCTCTGTAGAGAATCGAATGGTTTGAGAATAGCATACCGTATTTGTTAAAACTTTTGTGTATCGTCATAAGTCATAACTATGCTTAGCTAGTTTTGTAATTTATTAAATTATGTAATTAATACGCTGTGTTTAGTGGTGACATTTTGTTAATGATCTGTTTAATTAATTAATAAGTATGTTTATTAATAACAAGCAGAAACGAAAGTAGAGTGTAATTATTATTTTAATTTTCAATAAATTGTACTATTAAAAAGAAAAATACCGTTTTATAAATACGCGCTCCGAAATTAGCGTCAAAAGATCCTAAAACGTTATTTTACAAATCGTTTACAAAACATCCCCTTTATCATAAACAGCTTATAAGAAATTGACGTAATTGTCACATCAAAAGACCGGGATTTCCCCCTTTTTCTCTAATTGCAAGGGTGACATAGACAAGCAAGATTTCCTGATAAAACCTGAATCAAATACAGACTATAAAAGGAAACATAATAAAGGAGTGTGCTTAATAAATGTTTCGTAAAATCATGATTGATTTTGTTATAAAAGTGTTTTCCATTCGCATATATTATAATTTTTAGCTTTCATGTTAGATTTAGTTCTGGAACTTTGTATGAGCTTAATTTGATTTTAATATGAAAAATATGCAAAGTTGTTTTTATTAGCATCTTATGATTATGGCAATCTTTACCAAATTGTTAAATAGAATGTGAATCCTGTGGGACACTTGCATTCCATACACTTTTTCTATGGTCGATTTATTTAATACATAAATAGATATATCATCCATTTAAGTATCATTTTTAATTTGATTAATTTACATACTTTTATACATACGTTACCTCTATTTTTATTAGTGCCTAGAAAAGATAACTATTAAATTAGCCTGGTGTTCTTCATTTAATTAGACTTATTTACTTATTACTAACCTAAACTATTGCTCGAACGGTGAAGGAAAACATCGTGAGGAAACCGACATGTCGAAGAATTAAAAAGTTCGACGACATGTGTCATCCGCCAACACGCACTTGGCCAGCGTGGTGGATTATGGCCTGTACCCTCATAGGAGGCCCGTGTCCCAGCAGTGGAAACGTATATGGGCTGATGATGATGAACCTAAACTATTTAAAGCACCTGTAACACTTCTAGTGTTACGGGTGTTTATGGGCGGTGGTGACCACTTAACATCAGGTGGCCCACCTGCCCCTTTACTTGCTCTGACATAATAAATGCATTTTTATCTCATTAATAAATAATAATCTTATAGTTATATCTTATTGCCAGTCCTTATTTATATTCTGTTTACCCTCCACTTCATTTAAAGCTATAACTATGCCCATATTTTGGCCGATTGCAGTTTTATTTGAATACAGATGGGTCACAAATATGTGCTAAGTGGTTACGCAGAAATTCTATTATATTAAGATGTTTGCCACTTACATAATGCTGTGGGACATAATATGCGAAGACCGAAGTAAATAGAATAAATTAAAATTTTAAAATTGATTTTATTAACTAAGATCGTTCATTTCATAACCATGATTAGATCCTTATCAACTACAATTTTTCTACTGTCTAAATAACAAAAAAGTATAAATAATTAATATCTATTAAATGTACGTCGCCATGACAAATCTTATATATTATTTAATTATTCCTTTTCTTAGTAAACAAGAGCGTTCGTGCCGAGCACACGTGTCAGAATTGAAACTTCTTTGGAAATACAATGCTATCAAAATCGACGCCTTATTCCACGACGTGACGGTATTGCCATGACGCGATCTTAAAATTTTACACTCAACCCGCCTAAAAAAGTTTCACTTCAGAAATCGGTAAAACATTAACAAAACACATTTCCCATCCTAATTTTTAACCAATATTTACTCCAAAACTAAGCTGTTTATTAATTAAATCTTTTAAACTGTGGTATCGATAAATCAAACATAAAAATGCATAAATATATTTTTAAGAAATTCTTTATTTTTTACAAACAGTTTAATAAAAATGCAAATGCGCTATAAATACTAAATTAATAAAAACAAAATGGCGATCTAATGTGAACACTTCAGACAAATTATGCAAAGTATGTCACACGGATAAATTAAAAATACATGCTACGAAATCGCTACACCTTGGCCTTATGTACTTTAAATATGTTCGTCTTTTTGTTTTGAATATTTTTATTCAATTGTTGAGGTACCTACATAAATTATTAAATAGATAAACATTTATTTTAACCATATCTATTTTACAATTTTATTTATTTATCAATACAGATATGCAAACTGCATAAAGAATTAATAAACAGTCTATCAAGAACGTTTCTAGGTTCAAAGGCTTGAGCTAGATCCAGTCCTACAATTATAGTCATTTGAAACTCGGCGCCAGACAACATGGCGTGAGTTATCTGCTTAGAATAATCTAGAAATTCCTTGCTATTTTCCTGTCGATGAAGATAAACCTTGATAAATAAATTAAAATAAAATATGTTTGCTTATAGGAATATGAAAGTGCTAAAATTATAACATTTTTCCATATGTAAATATAATTATTGTAATATGGGAATTTTCATAAATATTATGTAGGTATCTATTATAGTAGTAAATCATGTATTTCTTCAAGGAATAAAAGTACATAACATTTATAATATTAATCGCTCTTTGGCTATATGTATGTTTGTAACTCTCTAGCTGTGTTCCCCGATGAGTACAATATGGGGGTCTTCAAGAGGAGAGTGAACAGGTACATTCTAGGGAAGCACGCTCCATCTTAGGCCACATCTCAGCTTACCATCAGGCGAGATCGTGGCCAAGCGCTTCCCTATCGCAGCTTAAAAAAAAAAAAAAAAAAAGCTAGAACTCCTGAAAGCATTTGCATGAAATTAAGGGTACATAGAATATTCATTTTAGTATTTATAGTTTCCAGGCGCTAACTAGTGTGTACTGTGTATGTTTACTTAAACATCTTCACCAACTTTATCGTTTACGTCTTATATAAAAAGGTACAGGATCTGAAACCTTTGTTAATGGTCTGTTTCTTTTACTTGGCAAGTAATCGTCCTTAAAATTTACTGCTACCTAGAGCACAAAAAATCCAATTCAATTTGAACTTTAATTCACAGTCGTTAAAGCTCAATTTACAATTATTACTAAGCTATAAGTGTCCTTGAAAACAAATTCCGTAGGGACTTCAATATTTGCAAAATAAAACCAAGTGAATTACAAATGTGACAACTTTTCCGTGAACATAATGAAATGTGGCAATAACAAGGTAATTGAGACGTTGTTTTATGTTTTTTATTGAAGTTTTAAACAAATTGCATTTAACTTGACTTATGAGTTACTTACCAGGTCTGTGTGGATCATCTGTGGTTTATTTGAGGAACTGAGTATCTGAGGTTTAATTGTTAAAACTATATTATCACTACATAGTATAAATCAAGGTTGGTATGGTAAATGTTAAAAATATTTTATGACGATTCAATTGAATAAATAAGTGTTTCAGTTTGAGTTCACTATCGCTGTCGCAATCTAACCGACCCTATGTATGCTTAAATCTTTAATACTATGCAACAGATTTTGATCCAGTTCTTTTAATAGATAGAGTACTTCTAGAGGAAGGTTTTAGTATATTATTTGTTAAACTATGGATGTACCCGCGGGCAGAAAGCTAGTTGTTTATATAATGGTACTATGCTAAAATATATACTTAACTTATTTATAACACTACCATAATAACAATACTTAAATGTAAGTATAATTATGTAATGTATATATTTATAAAATATTTATTTATTTATTTATTTATTTATTTATTTATAGGTAAGCTTTATACGAACACCTGTTGTTATGTAGTAATATTATTGTAAGTAAGCTATCAAGTTTCTTACCGGATCTCTTAGTTCAAAGCTCAAACTTCCGAATCAGATAATACTATACAATACATATACCTTAAAGATTAACTGCAAACGAACTTGTTAAAATTGGCATGAATAAAAACTGGGGTTGATTTTTCAATTGATATTATAAACTCAATTGAAAAATCAACCCCAATTTGTTAATTCAATACAATTCCCCTTCACTTTGTAAGATAATCTTCTTATTTTTTTATTTTTTTTTTTTCATCGCGAGAAAAGATTGTCGATTTAAATTTTCAATGGCCATTGGCGGCAAGATAACGAATTTCATATTAAAAGATCTTTCTTTGAAAATTCTACCGGAGATCTAAAGCAGGACGCATTGGAAGCTTTAATACGTAAATAATTGGCTGTTTAAGGACGCTGTCACATATCTGCGTTACTCAAATTTAGGTATTTAACGTCGCAACGTGGTTCGCGGGACATCACGCTCACGTAAACATAGCGCAATCCATTTTATAGATCATCTTCATACTCGATATTATTTTTTTTTATATTTTTATTGAAATTGATTCCAGAAGATTACTGGGAACTTTAAAAATTCATTTTGTTACTTTTATTAGTAGGTACGATCCTTATAAGTATTTTAGTGTATTCAACCAACTTAAAAAAGTGTGACTATTTTACAACAATTTGAATATGAATTGTATTATTGTATACAATATCGAAGCTTTTTAAGAAATGTATAAAATACTTTTTTAAGAATTATTATCATACATAATATTATGTTACCGGCAATATATTAAACCCGGCATTGTATGCAATTCTTAGTAAATTATTCCGAGAAACAGTCGGAATGAAATAAATTAAATTCGTCACATTACCTATATCTTTAAATCTGAACTTTTCCTAAGTAGCAAACACATTTGCAAATGTGGGAGATTTTTGGGGTAGCTATTAACCAATATGAGGTCAAAACTAAAATCCAAGATGGCGCCGACGAAAATTTTAAATCTTTTCGTCATGGGTGTCATTTTCAAGGAGTTGGAGTAGCTATTATTTTTATTTTATTTTATTTTATTTGTATAAGAACATAACAGTCATACATGATTTCATATAAAAAAGTTCTAAAATTCATTACGACCACACAACATGTTCTATTATTAAAAAAGAAAAACAGCATATAAAACAAACAAGCCTCACGCAAATGAACTAACTAATCTTAATCTTAAAATAATAAATAAAGCCCACATTTCATTACAAACTTAGAAAACTAAATAATTTAAATTATACATAAGTTACACATTAGCTACATAAAATGATATTTCTTAATTGATTTCTATAGCTATTACAAGAACATTGAAAAATATCGATGTCTAATAATTTATCATTATAAAATTTAGCTGCTCTTTTTAAAAAGGCATTCTTGGCGTAATTTGTATTACAGGGAGTGACTTCAAATGTGTATCTGCAACGTGAGGAAATTCTGGGAACTCTTAATTTTATTTTTTCTAATAACAAGCCTGAATCAGTTATGCAATGTATGATCTTATAAAGAAACATCTGGTCCAAAAATAGACGACGCTTTTCCAGTAAACTTATATTATGTTTTTTAGAAGTAGTTTCATAATTGATAAAGGTATTTCCAGTCCGATATTCTAAAGCTTTTAGAAATTTATTTTGAATTTTTTCTATACGAGTAATGTGGACATTGTAATAAGGGCTCCATACAGTAGATGAAAATTCCAAAATACTGCGAACAAAAGCATAATATAATATTTTATAAGTGGACGGTTGTTTAAATGGTTTAGCGAGACGAAGTATCATTCCTAGTTGCTTATAGGCTTTAGAGATTATGTACTCCATGTGTAAATTAAAGCGTATATAAGTAAAGCTATTAATCAATATGAGGTCAAATCTAAAATCCAAAATGGCGCCGACGAAAATTTGATATCATTTCGTCACGGGTGTCATTTTCATGGTTTTTGGGATAGCTATTAACCAATATGAGGTGAAAACTAAAATCCAAGATGGCGCCGACGAAAATTTTACATATTTTCGTCATAGGTGTCATTTTCATGGTTATTGGGGTATCTATTAACCAATATGAGGTCAAAACTAAAATCCAAGATGGTCATTATAGTTTTGACCTCATATTCGTTAATAGCTACCCCAAAAACCATGAAAATGACACCCATGAT
>CAJQZM010041539.1:9654-21097 GCA_907164665.1 Colias nastes | reverse complement strand
ATTTTAGTTTTGACCTCATATTGGTTAATAGCTACCCCAAAAACCATGAAAATGACACCCATGACGAAAAGATGTAAAATTTTTGTCGGCGCCATCTTGGATTATAGTTTTGACCTCATATTCGTTAATAGCTACCCCAAAAACCATGAAAATGACACCCATAACGAAAAGATGTAAAATTTTCGTCGGCGCCATATTGGATTTTAGTTTTGACCTCATATTGGTTAATACCTACCCCAAAAACCATGAAAATGACACCCATGACGAAAAGATGTAAAATTTTTGTTGGCGCCATCTTGGATTATAATTTTGACCTCATATTCGTTAATAGCTACCCCAAAAACCATGAAAATGACACCCATCACGAAAAAAAGTCAAATTTTCGTCAGCGCCATCTTGGATTATAGTTTTGACCTCATATTCGTTAATAGCTACCCCAAAAACCATGAAAATGACACCCATGACGAAAATATGTCAAATTTTTCGTCGGCGCCGTCTTGGATTTTAGTTTTGACCTCATATTGGTTAATAGCTACCCCAAAAACCATGAAAATGACACCCATGACGAAAAGATGTACAATTTTCGTCGGCGCCATCTTGGATTTCAGTTTTGACCTCATATTCGTTAATACCTACCCCAAAACCATGAAAATGACACCCATGACGAAAAGATGTAAAATTTTCGTCGGCGCCATCTTGGATTGTTTTACCCCACCAATCTATTCAACAACCCATAAAAAAGAGGATCTCAGGCAAGGTAATTTTTAAAACATAATTTTAAATAATTACAAATAATTGGAATATGAAACTTATACAGTTTACTCTTATAAAGTATCAAATATTTCAAATCACGAAAAAGACAGTGCACGCACATTAATCTTTTTTATTTCGTTTTTATTTTTGGCACGAGGAGCGATACACCCGTCCTTCCAAGAGCGCTTCTGAGCGCGGTCTGACGAACCGCGAGAACAAAATGTATGAAGAAATCGACAAGTATTTTTAATTTAGCTCATAATTGAAATAAAATTTTGATTTAGATTCATAAAAATTACACCATATATAAAGGACTATAATTATATCCCTCAATAAGATATAGTTAAGAAGATAGATTAGGCTCTTAATTTTCCTAAAATGGTACCGATTTAGACCCCATTTTTTTGCATTTTATGCGTTTATTGTAATGGGAAAAACGTATTTCAGCGACAATTTTGTATGACGTCGTACAATTTTTATAAGATGAACGTAGAGCTGAATATATTATCTTTAAATTAAGATATTACTATGTTCTCACGTGTAATTGCTTTAAGTTAAAATGGTACCGTAAAACAGCGTGTTTTTGTAAAAATACGTAATAGCGTCCTTAAAGTGAATTTAAAGGGAAAATCTGTAAAACGAACTTCCTGTTTCCATAGAAAGCGGCACTTGAAATGAAGATACCATTTTTACAAAAGTAGGGCACACTAACAACCGGATTAAAAAAAATGAGCCATTAAAATTTAAACGTTTAAAAATCGACATCGTTAAAATTAATCCCACCCTGTTTTTTTTATATTTTTGATAGCAGTCATGGATGTCAAGCAATGATTGGATTTATCTAAATTATTTTACAGATTTATTTAAACTCCAGTAACTAATTTGTCCTATACCAGGTTTAACTGAATAGAAAAATAAAAATCGATATCTAAAAATTATAATCTGAGGTCTTTTATAAAATTTGAAGCCAAAAGTTTGTTGTTAATGCATCTTAATTTTTAACTTATTATTAAATACTAGCTGTGCCCCACGGTTTTACCCGCATTGCTCCGCTCCTGTTGGTCTTAGTGTGATGATATGTAGAGTATAGCCTTCCTCGATAAATGGGCTATCTAACACCGAAAGAATTTTTCAAATCAGACCAGAAGTTCCTGAGATTAGCGTGTTCAAACAATCAAACTCTTCAGCTTTATAATAAGTATAGTATAGAATATAGATTATAAAATTAATTAAATTATTGACTGTGAAAGACAAAGCTTTGACGCAAACAAACACTAAATAGTAAGTCACGAACTGAATTCACGTCACGATTCATCGTAGAAGCAAAAGTAAACACAAATATTTATTTTCTCTTAAATTTGACAAATACTTATAGACATGTTTGTTTTATTTCACTTTATATTTGTCCGAAGTGAGAAAGTTAAAGTTGTTTACAATAAAACAGAAGCACGATTTGAGGATTACTTGATTTATTGTAAGGGTTATTTCGTCGCAGGTTGAACAACTTTGTTATCTTATAAATGAGAGGTTGTTTTATATGTTTTTATTTTCATAAAACAAACAGAACATATCTACAAAAAATAAGGACGCTCGCTAGTTTCTATACTATTAACATATTATGAAAGTTAGCACAATTTTGTAAAATTATATGAGGAAAAGGGGATATCTGATACTCAATCAGGGTAAAATTATTGGATTTGTAAATTAACGGACTTTAATGGAACTTGCCAGTATTTTAGCGTACCAGAATAATACAAAAGATACAGAAATACTATCATTCACCCGTGGTTTTGTCTACTAAAACGGAGATTATGTACAGTTTAAAAAAAAATAAGTTTACAAAGAAAACAAATGACGAAATGTCTTAGAATTATAAGAAGACTAAAGTGCTGCATTATTAACCTACATATAACGCAAACAATACAGTAAAAAAGCATTTCCTTCATAAAACGACTCTTAAAAATATACCCACTTTGTATTCATGCAACTTGCATTCAAAACGACCTTCACCAAACCAGCTCTAGTACTAATGTTATTTTTATTCTGAATAATAAAATAAACAAATCAAAAGCTTACACATATAAAGTAAATAGTGGTTAAGGTTACATATTATAAAACGACTGGCAAATAAGTCATAATAACAGATTCCAATACTTCTCCAAGTAATCGATTGTAAACATTTATTTTGTAGATTGGTAAGTATTAAACTATTTACGACTCAAGTATTTACTAAAGTATTTCAATCTCTAACTATTATTGCTGCCTATTACTTTCTAGCTATATTAAGAAGTACTAACTACACATAAATAACTCTACGATACTGTCTTATAATAATAGGTATTTCATTAATCATCATCACTACATAGTATAAAACAAAGTCGCTTTCTCTGTCCCTATTTCCCTATGTCCCTTTGTATGCTTAAATCTTTAAAACTACGCAACGGATTTTGATGCGGGTTTTTAATAGATAGAGTGATTCAAGAGGAAGGTTTTAGTATATAATTTATTAGGTTTTAGACAAAGCGAGCGAAGCCGCGGGCGGTAAGCTAGTAACTATATAATATCACTAAATCGTGTGCTGGCCTCTGATGCCACAATAGATATTTTTACTAATAGTACAAATACATACTGTCCTAAACCTCTGTAGCAGGTACTTGGATGCATGTAGCCACACATAGTATGTATCTCCGTTTGTTTTTTTTATGTATATTACACTAGCTTTCCGCCCGCGGTTTCGCCCGCGTTTTCAAAGAAAAACCCGCATAGTTCCCGTTCCCGTGGGATTTTCGGGATAAAACCTATCCTATGTGTTAATCCAAGTTACCCTCTATATGTGTGCTAAATTTCATTGTAATCTGTTCAGTAGTATTTGCGTGAAAGAGTAACAAACACACACACACACATCCTCACAAACTTTCGCATTTATAATATTAGTAGGATTCAATGTACGTTTTGGATTAATTACTGTAAGTACAATTAATATAAATAAAATATATTTGTTTTAGCTGTTTAAATAAATAAATATATTTTAAGCTCCACATGTTACTCACCTGGCTCCATCTATACGCGCTCAGAAATCCAATCGTTATAGTATTCTTTTCATTTGAATTGCTTCTCAAACTTGGACAGACTTTAGCTCCACCACAATCTCCTTTCACCACGTCGTACAAGTTAACCCCGTTCAATTCCATTTCGATTGACGCTTGATCTTCAATCAAATCATTTGTTGCCACAGAGTAAATATTATTCAAGTAAATCGAATTGAGATTCTTCGTCTCGTATTTCATGTCTAAAGTGGTATTGACGTCGCAGCTTCTGACGTTGTCTGTTACGTTTCTATGATCCTCGATCTCTGGAGGTTTTTCTGTTTCAAGGGTGTCGTTTGTCGCGCCTGTTTTTAGTTTATCATAAATGTCTTTGTTTATGAATTTAGTTGATGCAGATGCAGCGAAGAGTATTAGAATGAATACTTTGGTCGCCATTTTTTTATTTACATTTTAACCTGGAACAAAAGATATTGGTTAATTTTTGAGTAATCAAGTTTCATGTAATTTAATTGAATTGATTAAATTAGTGATTTAAGATTCTTAAAGAGATGTTTTGAAAAAAATATCTAAGTTCAATATGTTCCTCAAACATTTTCAGGTGAAAATTACACAGATTAATGTAAGCGTCTTGGCTCGAGTCTTTCATTAAAAATTAAAACTTAATAACTTAAAAATGACTCATAAGTATTTTCTGAGTAATTTGATTTCTTAAGGCGCTGCAAAAGGAGGGTTTGTGATGTTTTCCCCTCGCATTGTTGTCAATTATTCCCTAATTGGCGATTATCTTTCAACATAAGCTGTGCTTTTTGAAATCAATTACGAAACGTAATCCCTGATTAAAATGGCATTAACTGTTACGCATATTATTATAAATGAAAAGGAATTCAAACAATCACGATAGGCACATCATTGCCTAGGCAACAGCATACATTTTAATAATTTATACGAAAATAAAGATCTTGTTATGTATTACATATTACATTGATCTGTCGTGTTTCATTGACATCCCATTCATATTTAACATTAGCGACGAGGACGGGATTGTATGTATATATGAGTCTTAAATAGATAATATGTTAACAATGTTGTTGAAAAATGTGCTATTTTAATTTCGGGTATTTTAAAATTAGTTATGCTAAGAAACAACATTGCCAGAAAATTAAGAAGAAGTAAACGTTCACGTTATTAAAAGATAAATATTTTTATTCGCCTACATTATTTTCATCTCTACGTAGCTACGAAGTGTTCTACGAATAGTGCTACGCTCTGCTACGAACCTCTAAGCTGTGTATTTGTATAGTTGTTATATTGAAATGTTGTCACTTATGTTTAATGAGTTCATATTATATAGTTTCTAAGGTATCATAAGACTAGTTAAACGACGAAGCTTCGTCTGCTCATAAAAATATATATTTTTATTGCTTCTCCACTTATAAATAGATTTTTTTAATACGAATTAGTTTCGCAGGTAAGTGCATTCAATTAAACAAATAAACTCTTCAACTTTTGAATAGCATACTCGTTAATATTACTATAGTATATTGAGATAACAGCAACAATAAAATGGAACTCAAAATATTCTTAGCCGTTTCTCTATTTTTTGGAATAGAAAGTAACACCAACACCATAAAAGCCACCATGTAAAGAAATATCTTACTAATATAAAACCAAAGACTGATTTTCCGGTATGTTTCTTAGGTTAAGTCTCAATTTTTTATTTTTCAAGAGTAATAAAGAATGAATAAAAGAAAAAAATCTTCAATAACGGCAAAAAGATTCCCCGTCAGCAAAGCAGCAACCATTAATCAAAATGTATTACTAAACCTTTTATTTTTACGACATAAGACCTTTTATAACGTTTCCCTGCAGCGATTAGAGTAGTTTTCATATCATACTAGCTTCCACCCGCGGCTTCGTCCGCGCAGTCAAAGAAAAACCCGCATAGTTCCCGTTCCCGTGGGATTTCCGGGATAAAACCTATCCTATGTCCCGGGGTAAAAAGTAGCCTATGTCCTTTCTCGGGTATCAAAATATCTCTATACCAAATTTCATGCAAATTGGTTCAGTAGTTAAGGCGTGATTGAGTAACAGACAGACAGACAGAGTTACTTTCGCCTTTATAATATTAGTATGGATAATGCCATATAAGTTTTATTTACTTTGTTGTGCATTCCTCCAGTCTCAAACAAAGTACTTTTAATTGAAGTCAAATAGATAAATGAGAATCCATACTAATATTATAAATGCGAAAGTAACTCTGTCTGTCTGTCTTTTACTCAATCATGCCTAAACTACTGAACCAATTTTCATGAAATTTGGTATGGAGATATTTTGATACCCGAGAAAGGACATAGGCTACTTTTTATCCCGGGAAAATGACGCAATCCCGGAAATCCCACGGGAACGGGAACTATGCGGGTTTTTCTTTGACTGCGCGGGCGAAGCCGCGGGCGGAAACCTAGTACTAAAATAAACAAAAGACTTTTTAATTATACAAGACAATAATTCACAGTCCTTTTGTATTTTAATTAATAAACACTTATAAAATGATTACAATTGTACCTGTATTATCAAAAGAACAAAATATACTCCGTCATTTAATTATTATCGGCCCGTTAAATTCGTAATACATTTCAATTATTGTTAGTACTTAACCCATTTTATAAAATTAGGCCTTTTAGTATAAGTGGCATAACAAAGAAAATGAACAATTAGTACCCTTTGTGTAATTATTTTCATAACTAGCTTTCCGCCCGCGGCATCGCCCGCGTTTTCAAAGAAAAACCCGCATAGTTCCCGTTCCCGTGGGATTTCCGGGATAAAACCTATCCTATGTGTTAATCCAAGTTACCCTCTATATGTGTGCTAAATTTCATTGAATCTGTTTAGTAGTATTTGCGTGAAAGAGTAACAAACACACACACATCCTCACAAAGTTTCGCATTTATAACATTAGTAGGATTGTTAAAATTGTGACAATGTCCAGCTCAAACAGGTATCCTAACAATAAACATATTTTATCTTTCTTTATAAATTAGTTTTCATCATTCATGACAAGGCTCTTTTATCATTATTAGTAGTATGGATTCCCGGACTCTGCCTCACTGCGTGAGGCAGAGTCCGGGAATCCAGTGAATCCAAACGAGAATCCAAACATACCCCGACTAAAAAAAACATTCTGAATCCTATCAACATTCCAGTCCCATCTCTTACAATTCCTTTTCAAAAACTGGAGATGATATCGCTCAGGTGTTCGTCCATATTCAGAATCAAAATATTGACCGATGCCATTCGTATCGATATGTACAGCTACCCAGTGTGAACCTGGTTTATCATCCACATCCAAATTGCATATTATATACGTTGGTACATGGGTATACATAGGCAGTCTATTAGCAGCATAAACATTATTTTCTAGACTCGGATGAATCTTTTTCATATGTTTTTGTAATTCTAATGTATCCATGATATTAATGTTATTAGCAGATTATTACAGTACCAATCTATTCAATGGTTGTCATAGGAATGTTCAATTATAGTGTTTTGTATAAGATTAAATAGGAAGTTTGTAAGGAAATAAAAAATAGTAAATTGCATAGGTACAATTTGTTTTATTTAATTTTATAATGTTTCCTTTAGTTACATATACACAAAATGCATTAAGCATAACACATAAATCTAAAACATAACACACATTATAACCTTAACTACTAATAGTCTACAGTAACATTTCTATTTTTATCTATTTCAATAATATTATCAAACTCAACATAAACAACACAGTTAATACAACCTTAAAAATTATTACAAAGCACATATACCCAAAAAAAAAAAAACAATAATAATCAAATATATTCATGACTAAAATTTTGAAATATAAATATCGTTTTTAGCTGAAATTGCCATCGAGTTTATAATGACCCAACGGTAATGTATCTATATTGTTTGGTAGAATGTACCGCTTGGCATCATTAAAGGATAAACATGTTTTATTTATTTCTTGTGTAAAAATTGTATGCTTTAATGATTTAAATCTATACATTTTACAATATTGAACGTTTTTATTAAACAAACATGACTTATAATTATCTAAAGTTAATTTTTTTGTGACACACTTGTTAACACCCTTTGCCTTAGTAATAATTTTATCATCAACCTGTAACGCATACATTTTTGATCGCAGACCTACAAATTCCATAAAAATTCTACCACAATTTTCATCTTTGAAATAACCTATTTTTTTTTTATTTAGTTTAGGAAAATTAAAAACGTTGTTAGCATCATAATCTGATGTATCGAAATATGTATTAATGTCCAGTTTTATATCATTATAAAAGTTACTCGTAAATATTTGATAAATGAGACTGTCGGTATCGGTGTATAGCAATTTCAAATTGGAACCAAATTTATCTTGCATGTAATTGTAGTGGAAATCATACATAAGCGTTTTAGATATATCTAATATACAAAATCCTAGATAAAAAGGTTTATTATAAATTAACTTTGTTTTGTTTAATTGAATTGCAACAAGACTATCAGAAAAAATTGAAACACTGTGAAAATGTGGTTGAGCAATTAAATCTCCAGCTCCCAATACTTTACCCCGATTTTCCCAATGAGTTAACAGTTTAACATTTACACGTTTTTCAATATTTTCCATAGTCTTACCAAAAACAGCGTTGTTCATTAGTTTATAAAAATCTTTCTCAAAATCTGAAATAGCTTGGGTTCTCAATTGTGTATTTAAGTCTATATATTCTTTTAACCATGGAGTCTGATTAAATTTTAATATTCTATGAATTTTTAATAATTTTAACCCCATTTTTAAGCATTGAATTAAATTTCTATAATGTATAATATATTTGGATTTGTTTTTTAAGTTTGGAATCAATCTAATTTCTTTAGCGTCACCTACAGGTATGTTTTCTGGACAAAGAGGTAAATCGGAATGTTTATCATGCAAATCAACCGGATACTCAAGATCTACCTCCAAGATAAATCCTATCTCTGAAGAATAACTAACATTAAAATCTGTATCGGGGGAAGCCCACTCAAAATTACCTGTAGGTAGATATTGGGACATAGCCCAACCATACAGGTTATTGGCATCGAAATACATTAAAAATGAATCTTTATCTTTTGAGTTATAGTTGGACATATAAACATTATTTGCTTTTGCATAGCGAGTGCTACACTGTGAAACACCTCCACGTATTCCTGATTTAATAAAAGCAATCATCTCAATATCTGTAAGTAATTCTAACTCGATTCTAGTATGTTTCAACATAGCATCCCAACTTAATCCAGGAGCTGTATAGTAATGGGCGGGATCTAAATCATAAGTTTTTATGCAAACACATCTAAAATTTTCAAAAATATCTGCTAACAATAATACATCGGTTTTTAAATAAAGATTTGAATAGTCCATCATATTTTTACATTTAAAATGATTCCAAACGTCTTTCGCATGGTTGTAATCTTCATTAGAAATAAAAGAATCTGTGAGAGTACTGTAAAATTGTGATTGCATTGGAAGTTGATATTGATTTAATGCATCAAAATCTTTAACAAATTCATATGGAAATACACCTTTTTTAGTTAGTCGTTTAAAGTCTTCTAAATTAGGGAAACATTTTGATAATTCTTTAAAATCATTATCGTTTAAATTTTTTGCTAAGGTATCTAAGCTACTGGGTAAAAATTTAAGTGAATCCGCAAAACGTAAAGTAACATTACTGTTATTGATTTTAATTATCTTTGAAAATGATATATATTTTTCTTTATTTTGTGGGAGAACTTCTACCTGACCTTCATCAAAGTTTAATGCATGTACAATGAAATGTGCATCATAATGACTTAAATTGTGCAAGAAGACTGGTATAGTGTAAGGTACTCTAAATTTTTCTGAACAAACTTTATGCACGACCCCAATAAATTTCCCAGTAAACCAATCATGGTAAAACACTGAATCCCCATTCAAATTTTTATTACAAACATAACAGTGTTCAGATTTGCTAACTATATCTTGTTCTATTTGTGATAAATTATTAGAAGCTTTTTGAAAACCAATTTTCTTCACAATTATTTTCAGATTATCTTTTAACGATTCCATAAATTTTAAAGCACAATTTTCACCAGTATATGTTACATATTTAGACAATTTATCATCATAAGAACATTTAATGTAATATCCAAAACTATAAACATTGTGTTTTTGTACATTTATCGTATGTGATTTTGTAGGGTCATTTGAACACGATGCTAAAGGACTTAAAAAAGCCTCAAAATCCGCATATATAACAAAAGGTAACTTCAGTTTACGTTGGAATTTATCAAAACTTAATTTACTTTCAGATACAATATCACCCCACCAATTTCTTTTATTTTTATCAACGCTTGGTATTTGTGTACATATATGTCTACAATCATTTTTTTGATGGTTATTCAAACGTTCATATGTTGAAAAATATTGTAAACAAAAGTCACATAGATATATAGCTTCCTTCGATTTTGAAATTTGATTACTTATTAATCTTGACATATTTTTTATGTAACAATAATGACCGATTTTACCCTGTGTCAAATATAATAAATTTATATGAGTCTGCATTTTGTTCTTTGTAAAATACAAGGGTCCGACAATACTATTTTTTTTTCTTTGTTCATTATATTCTAGACCAAAAACATTAATACTAATATTGTTAAGACTTTCAATTTTGTGAATATCGTTTAATTTAACTGGAAATGTAATATTACCGAACTTCAATTTATGACTGTGTTTGGTGTATGATGATACTCTATCCGAATTTTTATGTATTGGAAACAAAGCGGATAACAGTGCCCACTTAAAACAGGCGTTATCTGTGTTTTTAACATTTATAACAGCTTTTTTTATTTTTATGTCATGTGGTAACTCAATATAAGATTTTCCTCTTAAAGGGTTAAATTGATTTATATTCATATCCAAATGTAAAATTTTTTTCAAACTCCACCCACTATCCTTTTTCTCGAATGAATTTATATAATTAATAAAAGAATTCGTTACAGTAGTATAAAATATATTTAAATCATCGCCGGTGCAAACAATAAAATTCATTGATTGAAAATCAAAAGTGTTATTTATATTTTTTGTCTCCTGCACAAAGTCACCATATAAAATAAAATTGATTTTTAAAATTGTTTGCTCTTCTATAGACTTATTTATTAACGTAAATATTGTATCTTTGACTGAAGCAAGAAATAAATCTGGTGTCTCAAACTGTAAAAAATTTTGATTTTCGGAAGTTACTCTATAAGTTATTATTCTATTACCGAACGCAGTCTCAATTATCTTAACATTAGGTTTTATTGAATGTTGTATTTTATCTACGTTATTTTTGTGTACATTGCTTCTCAGATGATTAGCAAAATATTTTTTGGAAACACTTATATTACAAATACTACAACATTTCGTCTTGGAATTAATACCTTCATTCGATGTTGATGGTTGTTGTGAAGTCCGTGAAAAATCAATTTTAGTTGCAGATTTTATCCTTTTGATGTCATCAGAATTAACATCAACTTCTGCTTTCCTTTTGGTTCCCCGTCCCGTTTGTTCCACCCTAAAAAAAAAAAAAAAAAAAAAAAAAAAAAAAAAAATTTTT
>CAJQZM010041538.1:37665-50113 GCA_907164665.1 Colias nastes | reverse complement strand
GCCAGAACCGACTCGCTATTGTTTTACTTGCCCATTACAGAAAGGTTAAAGTGTTAAAATCTATTCAGTAGGTTAGGTTAGGTTCGTGCTGCGACCCCCTGGAAGGATTTCGTTTTGCTGGATATCGTTTATTTGAATTTCAAAAATCTGGACATTGTTTGTCTGGATATCAATTAACTGTATTTCAAAAATTTGTGTTTTAAAAATCTGGCTTTCGTGCATATGGATTACGGTCATCTGGATTTTGTGCATTTAGATTTCGTATGTCTGGAACTCATTCGTCTGGATTGTAAAACGTCGTACAAATAAAGAAATGGGCAAATGAAATTCGGAGTTGCGATTATATGGCAAACAAAACTTCGAAATTTTAAAATTCGGGGTTATGAAAAAATGTCCAAACGTTTTCTGGATTATGATATTCGGAATATTAAAATTCGAGATTAAGATAGGTAACCTAGTTATATTTCTATCTTTATATACTACCTACTTATACTATCTTTCCACGAGTGTAGTCTAAGAAATTCATGGGAATGATATGCTTGACGGTGATGAAAAGAAGCCTGGCAAGAGTGGCATACTCTTTAGTCTCCTAATCTCCAGACCTGATCTCCAGATAATAGAGAGATTTTTGAAGTGAAACTTCTTAAGGCGCGTTGAGAGTAAAATTTCAAAGTCGCGTCATGGCAATACCGTCACGTCATGGAGTAAGGCGACGATTTTGGTGTCTTTGAATCTTGCCAAATAAGTTCTGACACGTATGCTCGGCACACACGCTCATTTTTTTTATTATTTTTGCATTAAAAAAATTGGTCCATGGTCACGTGGTGGACGTTGTGGACGTTTTTTTTTTTATGTAGACTCAATCTTATATCTTATCTTTCTCGTATCCCATGCCATACAAATTCAAACAGATTTTTTTTAATGCATGCATTAAATTATATATCCTACTAGCATAGCGGTACGCCGCGCCCCGGCTTCGTACAGTAGTACGATAATCTTATTGTTATGCAACGACCCTATTATTATTCTTAGAAAAAATAATTCTTATAAAATAATATTTGCACATAAAACGATAAAAAGTATCATTGTTTGATTGTTGTTATTGAATCGGAATTAAACCAGCGTGATAAGATTGCCAAGTCAGTGCCCTGGCAATTAAATATAATATATCTATACATATAATAAATCTGTAGAAGGGTCAATTCTGTACATTGAAAATATTGAAAAAATAAATAGCAGGGGGTGTTACTGGATCGATACCAAACCCAAATATGTGATTAAAAAAATTTTTGTCTGTCTGTCTGTCTGTCTGTCTGTCTGTATGTGAAGGCATCACGTAAAAACTAACGGTTCGATTTCGATGAAACTTGGTATAATTATACCTTATTATCCTGGGCATAAAATAGGATACTTTTTATCCCGGAAAAATACGTAGAAAAAAATAAATCTTAATTTTTCCGCGCGGACGGAGTCGCGGGCGGAAGCTAGTAATAAATAAAAAATATGTAATAATAATATATTATTACTAAAATGGCGATAATATCTCTACATAACATTATTTTCTTCAAATTAACATATTTTAACAGAAAAAATAAATAAAACTTTTTTATTTGTTTCTTTTTATTTAATATCGTGGTACAAAACCAATATACGAGTCCAAATACGAAATATAATTAATTACCTAATGCACTTTCTAAACATCATAATATATCAAAATATCTATGTATTTCTAGAAAGATCGGAAGCCGGCAATCATAATTATTATGTAAAATATAAATATCAATCACGGATACAGAGATTTAGGCACATAATTATCTCTATCGCTCTAATCGTCGATAAGACATGATTATTACGTATTTAACTTATAAACTATTTATTTAATTTATAATATATTTAATTATTGTCCTCGTGATTTATACGTGAATGAAAAACAGATTTTCCTAAGCGTTAAACTAAAAAAATAACCGGTTTGTTCACTGCTACATGTGAATTTGTGCCTTAAGTTAGAATAAGTAACTAAATAGATAACATTTGCTAAGCTAGGCGTGGTCATACCTTAGAAACTCTTTAGTAATACGTGGTAATACGCAAAATTTCGACACCAAATAGGTTCTTATATTTAAGTATAACTTCATACATATTCATAACTTCGTCTTGTAAATTATATAAAACTCATTAAAAATCATTTTAATAAGTTACTTCTGCTAGTCACTACACATTTAAGAGTCCTTATCGATTTTAGAGTGATTTTTACTTGTTTCTGTAATTCTTTAGAAGCTCGTTTAACAAAACTAAATTAGTAACAATGTGTGATGATATCTTAAATTAAAGATTCATTCAATATCTAAAATACGTTCGAGACAATTTATTGATATTCATTATCCAGTTTGTTTAATAGCAGATACAGACTGTGATCACATTTATCATGCATATTATATTAGTAGGTACATACATATTTTACACTAGCTGTTCTCCGCGGTTTTACCCGCAGTGCTTCGCTCCTGTAGGTTTTAGCGAGATGATATTATAATATAGCCTATAGCCTTCCTGGATAAATGGGCTATCTAACACCGAAAGAATTTTTCAAACCGGACCAGTAGTTCCCGAGACGAGCGCGTTCAAACAAACAAACAAACAAACTCTTCAGCTTCATAATATTAGTATAGATTTAATGTACAGTTATTTTCTATTGTGTAGGTATTCGCTTTTAAACATAAATGATTTAGAAACATATTCACGCAATCAATACACTTACACAGCCGGACTAGAAAAATATAGGAATAACCTTAAATCCCCGAGGATGTTTTCTCTCATGTTTTTGTAGACAATTTTTGTGCTTTTCAAATATCAACCCAAAACAGTTTCGTAGTTTTAACACATCCATACATTTTCATATCTATACTAATATTATAAAGCTGAAGAGTTTGTTTGTTTGTTTGTTTGAACGCGCTAATCTCGGGAACTACCGGTCCGATTTAAAAAATTCTTTCGGTGTTAGAAAGCTCATTTATCGAGGAAGGTTATAGGCTATATATCATCACGCTTCGACCAACAGGAGTGGAGCCACGGGGGTGAAACCGCGCGGAGCAGCTAGTTTTAAATATAAATAGGTAGTATTCAACGTCAATGCGCCTACAATAACTTGCAGAATATTTTTTCAATTACGTTAGTTGTTATTTTGTACCGGTCGAATCGTATAAATATCTCTGGCCTTTTAAGGTAATTTAAAGGCGTTTAAAATACAAGTTATTCGGTCGAAGAAAACTTCTTGAACCTCTTATTCATAGTATATATTTATCGAGCAAAAGTTTATAAACAATGTTACTGGAAACTTTGTTTAAGGTGATTGCTACGATCTGTTCCCAGCCAATGTCCCGCTAGATGGCGCTGAATTCTACATTTCTAGTTTATTTGAGTTTTTGCGTAATTGGAAAAGATTAAGGTCGTAGGAATAGTCATGGCGGTTACTGAATATTATATTTTATTGAAATATGTCATATCATTGCCTTAAAATCCACCCAATTCGGTAAAAAAATGCATTATAACATCTGTCATTGCATACAGGGTCGTTTACACACACAGACGTATACAAAAATGATAAAGATTTAAGTCTAGATGGCGTGAATGTAAAACAAGTAGGATTGTTATAAAAATAAAAGTTATATTTGTTGGCGTAAACTATTTTGTTGTAATTTTGGGAAATAAATAATGTCAAAATTGATTACAATAAAACGCAGTTTTATTTTATTACATTACACTATTGTTTTTTTTATCAAAACATGTATTTGAAGTAGCATATACCTATGATATAATATTATGCTAAGAATAATTATTCATACAACAACAAATCTAAAACACTATTTACTATGGAAAAAAACCAGGAAGGTGAAAAAGATATTTACGATTTCGACGCACTCGACTTTTAGTAAAATATAGTAGGTAAAAATTAAACAATGGTAATGTAAATTCTAAACAAACTACTACCAAAATACAATTAGAACAAAAATCATTTGACTTGTTTATTTCACCCAGAGGCCAGAGGCGGCTCGTGACAAAATTGTATAGGTGTTCACTTGAAATAAAACAACGAAAATACAATAGCGTTCGGGATGATTTATTACAAAAAAATGAGCACCACATTTTATAAATGTCTATAACACTAAAAATTACAAAGTACAGGCTATTTCAAAACGAATTCAATGACTAGGTATCAATAATTAGTAAATCACCGAATTTGCATTCGCGAGCGTAGGTATCCATAGTGTTTGTCACTGACGGTCACTGACCTCTATAACTTATAGTTATAGAGGTCAGTGGTGTTTGTTGTGTAAACATGTATGTATTTGAGTAGTTAGTAGCATATTATATTCTGAATTTCTGATCCATGCCTATTCACTCAAAACTAATAACACTAATGATTTGTAACAGTAAATTATTTCAATAGGTAGGTATTTGAACATTTCCCAACAAGACGTAAGAATAATTATTCGTAGGTATACAAGATACAATAACAAATCTAATACACTATTTATTATTTTATTATTTACTAGCGGTCCGCCCCGGCTTCGCCCGTGGTACATGTTTACGTTTTCTCTCCATAAGAAGTAATAGCTAGAGAGCTAGCGCAAAGCTACCTGTATGTATTTGACCAGACCTGGATTTTTGTGTGTTGATTCCCCTAATAATACCTACTATACATGAGATGAGGAGTCACTAAGCCCAGAGTGGTGGACGGGGCGCGCGCTTAGGTAAGACAGGTGGAAATTTTTGGCGAACTTTGAAACCATTTGACCACGTCTGCCATTTTGATATTTGAAAATAGATTATTATTACTATCGGAAAATAACAATGGCAGACCATTATCACGCGGATAACATTCTGGCAGACACTTATGAAAGTGCTGAAAAAAATACAATTTTGAAAGTATTTGACCAGATCTGCCATTCATATATTTTATTTATTAGGGTCTTAAAAACTTATTTTCGAAACGGCAGACATTTTCATTGCGTACAGACTTCAGCAGACAACAAAACTTTACAGACTTCAGCAGTCAACAAGACTTAGCTTCTACATGGTCAGATGTATATATGTATTACGTTCCCTGACCTTACATCAATGATTTACTTTATTAATGTTTTTATGGTCATTTACATTTAATTTTGAAAACTATGGAATAAAATTTATAAATTTGATGATACAAAACTAAATATACATTTGTAAAGAATCTCAAATATAAAGTTGTGTTGCAAATAACAAATCATCATTTAAATATTTAGTTTATTTCTTTATTTAAGAAACAATTAACAATTACAAAACAACATAAAAAACACGCATGCATTTATTGAAATGTTCATTCATCATCACTATCGTATGGCGTTGTGTGACTCGTCTTCATAATCCATTGAATCGGATTCTGTAAAAGTAAAACGTAAATTATATAATAAAAGAAATGAGTAAAGTCAAAAATAATTATTAAAGAGTTAATCATTATAAACTTACCTAGTAAGGCAATGCCTTTGATGTCGCACGATGCCGCCGCGCCGCCAGTGTAGGTACTTCTGCTGCTAGGGTTGCAACAAATGGGAAATAAAACAATTGTGATTATTACTATTATGATGTAATCATTTATTCATATGTACATTCAAAACAATTGCGATTATTAAATCTGATGTAATTATTTTTTCATAAATATATAATTATTATTAATTACATAATATATTGCACTGTGAAATATTTACGTATCACTTTATTTTTGATGTTCTTAATTGTCTTTTATAAAATTTAAGTGACGCATTCGCATTGGGATCAACAATCCGATAAGAAAAGAATGGAGACAACATATACATAGCTTTGATTTCAATTCTACAGATACAAAATATACAATCTATCTAAAATGATACAACGGATGTTTCCTGCGTTTTCTCGTCAAAATACCGAAACAACGTAATTATTGTATAGTAGTTGGGCGTGAAAGTAAAAAAACAAATGAAAAGTGTTTTCCATATGATTATTTATTAAATTTACGCGATTAAGAATAATTTCAACGATACAATTTAGTAACCGAGAATTCAGAGGATTAAAGAAAATACCTGCCTGATCATTTTATCAAACTCTAAAAGAATTATGGTTATTTCGCATCACTCGGTTTATTAGTTTGGTAATAATTATTAAAGGTACAACCCTAGCCATTGAGTCGAACGGTAGGCAACACAATATCGACTTTGTGCGGGTACATATGGTACATTTCTTCTTGCTGTGAAGCGTAATTATTATTATTAAGATTTTTTAGGCTATTTTGAATCAGCTGTTCTAATTTAATTCTAGAAATTTATTAAAACGTGATTTTTTTAAAAGTATATTATGAGTTTATAAATACCTCAACCAATAGTTATTGTGTCCTATCCTCATTTCTTTATATCTTGGTAGTTAACTAAAGTGTTAAATTTACATAACCTCAACAACAACATTTACACTGCCACTGCACTAAAACTAATATGGAATCCATCACACAGTCTATTGATCAGATGTTTGAAGTGTTTAACCACAGAATGGATGAGTTCCAAAAGGATCTCCAGACAATTTCAACAGCCCCAATGGGTAGCCCGTCTTCTAAATTAGCGTCTGACTTTACAGTCTTTCGCACATTTGTCTTGACATCACTACAGTGTCTACAGTCTGAGGTTATCCTCCTGAGTAACAAAACAAAAGTACCTACGACGGACGACCACGCTTCGAGTTGCCAAACACACAGCCAAACAACAATAATGAGTAATAAATTGTTTACAAAAAAAACAAGTTTTCCATTTTTCTGTATGAGTAGACAGAACTTCAAAACGCCACCTGCTACGGTTTATATTATGAACGATGGTTATAAAAATAAAAGTTATATTTGTTGGTGTAAACTATTTTATTGATCAATAATTTTGGAATTTAAAACTGTCAACATTGATTACAATAAAACGCAGTTTTATTTTATTACACTATTGTTTTTTTATCAAAACATGTATTTGAAGTACCATATAATATTATGCTGATCCAAGCATTTTCACTCAAAACTAATATCACTAATGATTTGTAAAAGTAAATTATTTCAATATACATTTCATAACCAACAAGTAAGAATAATTAATTATTATTCCTACCTACAACAACAAACCTAAAACACTATTTACTATGGGAAAATAACCAGGAAGGTGAAAAACATTATATTATCTATTATTTACGATTTCGACGCACTCGACTTTTAGTAAAATATAGTAGGTAAACATAATATTATGGTTTTGATTTTTGCTACTAGTATAAGAAAACTGCGTGTTCAAACTACTTGTTTGTCTGTCTGAAAATTCGGAAGTACTTTGGTAGTTTACCGATTTATAATAATATTGTATATATCGTTGTTTAAAAAATATTCAAACACAATAAAATATGATATACTGATTTATCACTGGTTTCAGTGATGAACTGATGAGTCAATGTTAGCCACTATACTTTCGTCATACGTGTGTATGATTGATGTGATTTGCAACGTGGTGATATTTCAGAAAAATCACGGGTCAAATTGTCCCACCGAAAATATAACTGCGTTATAAGAATAACTATACCTACGATAAATTATACATAATACAATATAGTCTCAAATGCATACTAGTGAAATATTTTATTTGAATCAATAAAATAAAAAAAAAATAAAAAATAATAATAATACAAAAATAAATTCACAACACAAGAAAATCCGCGCGCAAATCATAGCGCGTGACAATGAAATCAAGAACTTTCGAGCCGACGCGACGCGGACGACGAAGGAGCCTAACAAAAGTACCTACAATCATAGGCGGCTCGTGACAAAATTGTATGGCCGTGTTCACTTGAAATAAAACAACGAAAATAGGTACCTACAATAGCGTTAGCAGTACAAAAAAAAATGAGCACCACATTATAAATGTCTATTTATACACTAAAAATTATAGAGTATTTCAAAACGAATTCAATTATTATTTAGCAATAATTAGAAAATCCCCGAATTTGCATTCGTGATCGTATTCATAGTGTTTGTCTACACTAATATTATAAAGAGGAAAACTTTGTTTGTTTGTTTGATTGTAATGAATAGGCTCATAAACTACTGGACATTTTACCAATGTTTGCAAGTTTGTGATTACTTTGATAGTTTACCGATTTATAATAATTGTATACTTATATCATTGTTTAAAAATATTCAAACACAATATGATATAGGTACTGATTTATCACTGGTTTCAGTGATGAACTGATGAGTCAATGTTAGCCACAATACTAATCACTTTCGTCATACATGTGTATGAACTATGATTGATGTGATTTGCAATGTGGTGAAATTTCATAAAAATCACGGGCCAATTTTTTGTTTTGAATCCCACCGAAAATACATATATTACTAATTGCGTTATTAGAATAATTAATTACTATACCCACGATCAATTATTACAATTTACAATATAGTCTCAAATGTATACTAGAGAAACATTGCAATTTGAATCAATTAAAATGCATAGCATACAAAAATAAATTCACAACACAAGAAATTCCGCGCGCAAATCATAGCGCGTGTCAATGAAATCAAGAATGTAATTTTATATCAAGCCGAACGCGGACGACGACGCCGAACTAAAGTACCTACAGTACCATTTACCTTCAGTGTACAATACAGTTTACAGACCTACGACGGACGAACAATAATGAGTAATAAATTGTTTACAAAAAAAAACATAGTTTCTAAGGTCATTAGTTTTATTTTATTGTTATTTTCTTTGAACGATTGGAAATGAAATTACTCAATTTTTACACAGAACTTTGATTTATTAGAATTATGCTCATTATGTATAAGATAACGAACGCGAATGCACGACATCTAGCGTCAATGTCTAAACATCGCCTTTCGTTTAGATATTGACGCGCTAGATCTGTAATAAGTATATAGTCTATGCGCTAGATGTCGTGCTTTATGTCGTGTTTCGCTTGGCAAAAGTCACGCACACTACTGTAGAAGTGTCAAATTTTTCCGGTATTTTACTGTTGTTTTTCTAAGTAAATATTGTAAATTATTGATTAAAAAGGTCGAACGCGCACACATTTCATTATAGAGAAGTGATAAAATGATTAGTTTTAAAGAAATAGTGTCTGTGTTAAGTGTTTAGAGGTAATCAAAAATGTATGGAGGGACGGTCGGAACATCAACCTTAAATGTTGACGCTCCTCGGTCGATGGAACAACCTCCGTATTCTTTGAAACAAGCAGTATTGCCAGCAACTTGTTGATAGCAACTCAACAGCATGTTCTACTTAAATGTTTACCATGAAAACGGGGCTTAAATATTTACGAGCAACCACAGCGAGCAACGCTCGTAAACAGCTCGGAGTGGAGTAGTTTGTACATAGTTTTACTGACCTCAAAAATAGTAGGATAGCAAGAAGAGGTTGAATATGATTTATTTGACCCGACCTCTCTAATACTCGCTTGCTAATATTATATTATGGTGATAGGTTATCAAGTAGTGCTTGCGTCGATGTCCAGTGATGATTATAATTTATAAACATGCTTTGTACCGTGGTTTCATTCGTGCGCTATCGGATAAATGTCAATGCCCTTTTCCAACCTATACTCGTTCTACATTCATGCGAAATTACATCTGTATCTGATATCCTGTTTATGCATAAAAAGTATCATACATCTATCCTCCAAGTTTTTTAATACCAGTTCATCCATTCCGGTTTATTTTTTACATTATTTAAAAAATGAACAACTGACCTTGTCCAATTTCCAAAATCAATTCTTTAAAGCTCTCAATTCACAAAGAAACAATTTTATGAGGCTCTCATAATATGCTAATTCTATGGCCTTAACCTTACATTGTGTGTCAACTTTGCCGCAATCGCTTTAGAAGTAATATAATAACGTAGTATAAATAATAATACTGAGGTTAAAGTCCATGCAGATCATTGTTATGAGACAAAACTTGTTTCATTTAATTTTATCTCGTTGCAATCAATATTCCCACGAAAACATTGTTTCGACTCATGCATTACCTACAAACTGTTTGATAGCTAATAGCAATTTTTATACACTGCTTTTTGCAACGAATACTTTATATGAATTAATTTGCATAAGAAAATTACAAATTATTTTAACTAGCATTCCGCCCGCGGCTTTTCCCGCTTTGCATCCTCTATCTATTAAAAAAACCGCATGAAATAACGTTGCATAGTTTTAAAGATTTAAGCATACATAGGGACAGAGAAAGCGACTTTGTTTTATACTATGTAGTGATTGACAACTTACAAGTGATCATTTCTTGTCGCTCGGCAAAATATCCCGAGATTCGTCTTACCTCACCTTAACCTGTTTCAATGTCACCAATTTATTAATGAAACATGTTTGAGAACGGCGCTATGTTGGTGTAAATACAATTTTCATTTCCATACTTCAAATGCAATGTGTTCCGAAACCACATACGTTACTTCTTTATGGTTGGTATGTTACCAACTAATGGTTGAAAGAAGAACACAGACTACTACTACACCAGACGACTATTTCTATCTTTCCAGTGGCTCATACAGCGAACTACTGCGTTGTAATGGCCCAGCTGTACACCCAGGGCAAATGTCACGGCATTCACCCGTTCATAGTACAATTACGTGACGAAGAGACACATATGCCACTACCTGGCATTAAAGTGGGAGAAATCGGTGCCAAACTTGGCATGAACGGCACTAATAATGGCTTCCTAGGACTTGAAAATGTCAGGATACCTAGGGATCACATGCTGATGAAGAACTCTCAAGTTCTAGAGGTAAGGACAATAATTAAAACAATATAATATAATGATATTATATTATTATTTGTGAGCACAACACTCACATATTGTCACATAATATTTTGCACTGAATATCTATCTACTTTTCTTAATTTCTGTATCTTTTATAGGATGGCACATACGTAAAAGCGCCAAGCTCTAAACTAGCGTACGGAACGATGATGTTCGTTCGTGTGATGCTCGTCAACGACATGTGCAACTATATGGCGAAAGCGGTTACCATAGCAACCAGGTACTCCGCTATAAGGAGACAGTCGCAGCCGAAACCGGAGTAAGTGACTTTTTATTTCAATGGTCTAATTTATTAATTAGGTATTCGATTTAATGTATATTCAATGTTCTATTAGTCGATATAGGAATTTTTAGTTTATTTGAGAGTTTAAATATAAATAATGAAAATTATTTATGATTGTCAATCAAGATTAAGAAAAATAAAAACCAGCACATAACTTAGGTTTAAAAGAGACAAGACCTACTCCTATTATTATTACCTATTACAGTTCAACAATCCCTTATGATTTCCCCGGTGTCAATTAGTGAAGATGCCCAAAAAAATATTTACATTATCCAATTTTCAAAATTCCCGAAAACTACCCTCGTTTTCTGAGCACTTCAATACACACACTACTACATTTAACTAACATCACACCACTTGCAGCGAACCAGAGCCCCAAATACTGGACTACGTGACGCAACAGCACAAGCTATTGGTGGGGATAGCGTCTGTGCACGCGTTCAAACTGAACGCTGATTGGATATGGAACATGTACAATAATGTTACTGCCGAATTAGAGTCTGGGGATATGGAGAGGTTGCCTGAGGTAAGATTTATTTGGTGTTAAGTCGACTGTCATTTGTCATGTCAGACAAATCACCGTCTCGTAAATAATAGTATCTAATCATCATCATTGGCTCGTATACATTTCCACGGCTGGGACACAGGCCTTCTATGAGGGTAATAATAGAATCTACAAATGATAAATTTTGTTGATAAACTCGTTCACTCAAATAAATCTCGAAAATACAAGATATTTATAATACATGCTACTCGTCAAGGCACTTTTAAAATATAATGTACAATATTTTTTAATGTTATTAAAAAAAAATACGTGTGGCACTCGAGGACTGTCGCGGTAAAGCTATTGCATAGCATCGCATCGCTGTGCCGGTTGGAGTGGGGGGTGTTAGGTTTTTTCGTTACGGAATTTTTACATTCGGTCGCCGCGCTCAAAGTCTGAGATAAAAGCTATGCAATAGCTTAAAAACTACACGTGCTTTTATGCTGCTGCTGTTGCAGCTTCACGGCCTCTCCTGCTGAATAACATCAAATGCAGCAGTAAGTGTGGAATGGTGCCGGCTCGCTCCACCCGCACTATCATGCAACTTCTTTATATAATATAATGTTGCAGCTACACGCGCTTCATAGCATTAATAAAACATAATGTTGCAGCTACACGCTCTCTCATGCTGCCTAAAAGCCGTAGTTACCGCGGATGCAGCAGAATGCGTTGAACGGTGTCGGCTTGCATGTGGCGGCCACGGGTACATGTTATCCTCCAACTTGCCGCTCACGTACGGTTTAGTGACCGCAGCGTGTAC
>CAJQZM010041538.1:6968-28430 GCA_907164665.1 Colias nastes | reverse complement strand
GAAAATCGTTATTTGAAGACTTTTTTACAAATGGGTCTCACACTAACAATGTCGTGTACAGTAATAATAGTACGTCAATGACGTACGAAAAAATTTGTCTTTAAAGTTACTATGCGATTTATAAGAAAAGATACGATTACGAAAGTACTTACCGTTAAATATTTAAATATTGATTATCGTTACAAATCTTATTGTCTAATTATACAGTGCCATCGAGAAGTAATAATACAAAGTATAACATAACAATTTGTACATAATTATCTGTATATGATATAAATAATTAAAACCACCTTTTTCTTATTATTCAGCTTCTGAAACAATTGAAAGTCTATTGTAATAGGTACCTAATACTTGTCGTGTGCTACAATATAAATAAAGAAAAAGAAAAAAGGAGTCTTATTAACATTTTCCCAGTGTTCTTAGGTCAACTAGTCTATTGCAGTTTTAATTAAGTACCTATATGCTTTTAAATTTATTATAATTAAGTTAACACTAGGATCATTAACTGTAATTTGCATTTGCGTTGTTTGAATGTTTTGAGTTTAGTTGTTTCCTAAAATTTAATAAGTATAGTTGTGTGGTACCGATAAAAATGGCGGCCAGTAAAATAAATCCAGATTTGCAAAGAGAGCGGGATAATTGCACGTTCAATGTTAAAGAATTGACCAATTTATTAGATGGTGGTCCTCAAAAAACAGAGGAAAGAAAACAGCGAGGTAAATAATAGTTTTAATTGTGCAATTAATTATTTAGCCTTGTTAATATTTTGGACAATTTTTAGACCTTAACAAGTTCCCAGTATATTTTTAAATCTAAATATAAATAAGTCCTGTTCCAAAAAACAGTACCTTAATATATTTTAAAGGGAAACTTCTAGTTTCTCACCTAAACTTCCGCTTTGAAACTTTTTTACATAACTTATGAGTCAATTTAATGTACATATTATTCAAAAGTTCGAAAAAAAGATCGATTTATCGAAAAAAAATTATTATTTTTTTCACATTCGTAGAGGAAATGGTATTCCAAGAAGGCATTCATAATGAATCTGTGCCGGCGATGTATTTGAGCTATAAGGAGAAATATGAAATAGCTTTAAAAAAATCTTGTGCTATATTGAAACTGGTCAAGAAATTACAAGAGAAAGGAAAGGCCGGAATGGATAGTTATCTGTAAGTTTTTAACTATACCTTTGTACCCTTTATCAACACTAAATAATTTTCATACTATACTTTCGGTACTCAAAAGATTCTAAGGCCGCCTTTCCATCTGCAAGAAAACTTGCGCAAGAAATGTCCGACAGTCTGTCTGACAGCAGCTTGCTAGTCTACTTGCAGGGCAGGAAACGCGGAATTAGTTATTAGACTTGCAAGCTACTGTCGGACATTTCTTGCGGAAGTTTTCTTGCAGATGGAAAGGCGGCCTAAGAATAGACTGCTAACTACCTTAGTAATCGAATATCATCTATTCTTTCTATTATTTTTCATATTATCTACAACTTCCATTTAGTGCAAAATAGTAGAGAAAAAGTAGTAGTAGTATTTCTGAAAGTGCTTATTGTTTTTATTTTTTTGAAATGAAACTTCTAGGCGCGTTGAGAGTAAAATTCCATGATGAAGTAAGGCAACGATTTTGGTATCTTTGAATCTTGCCAAATAAGTTTAACTTCTGACACGTGTGCTTGGCACGCACGTTCTTTTTTATTTTATACATTTCGTATTGCAGTGCTCTTCTAGGAAGTTTAACTACTGCTATTGTAGACGATGGCAATCCTCTAGCCCTGCACTATATCATGTTCATACCAACCCTCATGGGACAAGGGACAGTTGAACAGCAAGCCTACTGGATTAGTAGAGCTGTTAATTTGAATGTTATCGGCACATATGCCCAGGTATGTATTCAATTTAATTTATAACATAAAAAGTGAAGTGTTGTAATTTTCTCTGGATGTGAAAATGATTCAGCATTCAGCATAAGTAGTATTTTTTTTTATTTAAGCATTCCAAAGTTCATGCATGAGTTTAATTTAACTAATTTTTGACGTGACAACGTCTTAAATTAGGTTGCGGCTGGGAGTCACTTATGAAAAAGTGTAACGCTCGGTAACGTTACGATGAGTCACCGAACGAGAGAGAGGCCCGCCGAATGCCTTGCGTCTCTCTCCCACTCAACTATGATCGAGAAAAAGACGTTGTCACGTAAAATCTTCGCCCGTAAAACCGACTTTACAGGCAACCATTTTTTTGTATCAGTATTCATTGTAAACAGTTCATGAAAAAAGATCAAGCGACATGTTGTTATTTTGAACGAGTAAAATTTAAATCGTTTCCGTTCGGTTACTTCTTCGTTTTCTAACAAACATATCTGTTATGTTCAAAGACTCTCATTAAGCCAAAAAACGTCGCGAAATTTGTGTTGAAAAAACCATGGCGCGTTCCGTTTTTTTTCAATCAATGAGCAACTTCGGTCTTTGAGCGTAACATATCAATAAACAGACGGAGTTGGGTCACGGCACATTCATCCGCGGTCTGGAGACGACGGCGACGTACGACCCGCGCACCAAAGAGTTCGTGCTCAACACGCCCACGCTCACCGCCTACAAGTGGTGGCCGGGGGGATGTAAGATATCAGTCTAATCACCGTTCCAGGTCATAACTCAAACTCAAATAGACTTTTTAAGAAGGTCTCTCTTGTTTTATCGTCTGAGGTTTTTAATTTTAAATGTAATTGAAAAATTGTAATTCCCTGTAGCATAATAAAAATAAGGTAGTTTTACCTACTGTAAACTGAAATTATTCATTTGAATAAATTACATTATTATTTATTAACCAATATAATTCACAATGATTTCATCAGTATAAAACGACAATAGAGTGAGAAATATCTCACAATTAGGTAATTCAAAAAGAATCCTTTTCACATATTATATAAAGCTGGCTGATAAAACTATCACTATTTTGCGAAAATATCGGCATCTCTTAACATAGCTTTAATACAATGTGCTTTTTATGAAAAATGATCACACATAGAACATTTAATCTGAAAAAAAAATATTACAGTGGGTCACACCGCCAATTACTGCATTGTAATGGCCCAGCTGTACACCCAGGGCAAATGTCACGGCATTCACCCGTTCATAGTCCAATTACGTGACGAAGAGACACACATGCCACTACCTGGCATTAAGGTGGGAGATATAGGTGCCAAGCTAGGCATGAACACCACGAATAATGGCTTCCTGGGACTTGACAACGTGAGGATACCCAGGGAACATATGCTGATGAAGAATTCCAAGGTTCAGGAGGTTCGTGCTTAAGCTTTGATATACTATTAGGGTGCTTTTCCACCAATAATGTGCGACAATATGGTCACATCGCCTCGCACATCATTGTTGGAAAAGCACCCTTATCCTGATATTTAAAATGCGAAAGTTTCTGACAAACTGTCGTATGAATTATTTTCATTTAAGGATGGCACTTACATAAAAGCACCAAGCTCGAAACTCACGTACGGAACCATGATGTTTGTCCGCGTAATGCTCGTCAAGGACCTGAACAACTTCATTGCAAAAGCCGTCACCATAGCAGTGAGATACTCCGCTATCAGGAGACAGTCGCAGCGGATTCCTGAGTAATTGTTGATTGACGCAATAAGTATAATCTTTTTGCTATTGTTGTTTCAATATTTTTAAAAAGGAAGTACAGTAACAACAACTCTGCAGTCAGCAAGATTGGTGATGGTTGCTTTTCTTGAAGTAATGACTCGTTTACTCGCTATTGAAAAAAACATGTTATGTTTGATTTTATAAAAGAAGATTTATAATAACATTTAAAATTTAAATGCATTCATACTACATCTATACATACTATCTATACTTCTATACTATCTATACTAATATTATAAAGAGGAAAGGTTTGTAATTATGTATGTATGTATGGTTTTCACGCATAAACTACTGTACCGATTTCAAAAATTCTTTCACCATTAGAAAGCTGCATCTTCACTGAGCAACATAGGCTATATTGCATTTTCAAAAAAAAATTAGAGATCCTTACCAAAAATGCAATAATGTAACCCAAGGTGTAAAAAATTCCTTAATAAAAATTCTGTCATCGCGTGCGCTGCGGAATCTATTCCTTGAAGTACGAGGATGGTTCTTATGAAAAAAAAACGTAAACATTAAGGTACCACGGGCGAAGCCGGGGCGGACCGCTAGTTTTATATATACATACATACACAATACATCTCAACTGTAAACAAATTATATTTTTATTTAGCGAGCCGGAATCCCAAATCTTGGACTACATGACGCAACAGCACAAACTATTAGTTGGGATAGCGTCGGTGCATGCGTTCAAGCTCACCGCTGATTGGATGTGGAATATTTACAACAATGTTACCGCTCAGCTTGAGTCGGGGGACCTCGAGAGATTGCCTGAGGTTTGTAAGAATTTGTTATATATTTATATTGCATATTTTTAAGACTACGTGGATTAATATTTAATAATAATAATAATCTATATTTTGGTTGCAGCTTCATGCACTATCATGCTGCTTGAAGGCAGTAATAACTGCTGATGCCGCAGAGTGTGTGGAACGGTGTCGGCTCGCGTGCGGCGGTCACGGTTACATGCTGTCGTCAAATTTGCCGCTCACTTATGGTTTGGTGACCGCAGCATGCACATATGAGGGAGAAAATACTGTACTTCTATTACAAACTGCTAGGTATTTATAGCAATTACCTAGAAATCTAAAAAATCTATTAATACTAAGATATATTTATAGATTTACATAGCGTGTAAATATAGAGGAGAGAACAATAAAGATTAAGTAACTCTACCTAGATGAGTTCATTCAAGTTGTTCACTAGTAATTTATAAATAATGTTGAAAAGTATCTGGTTTCCTAATGACTACGGTGCTAGTGACTGCAGCATAGTACATAAATTATATGAAAAGCGAACACCAGAAATCAGGATACTTTTGCAGACTACACGTTCAGGCATTACTGACGATATTATAATCTTCTCTGTTATCTGTACCTATAAAAGCATGTCAAGTTCTGTACTTTGCAGGAAATATCACTATTCTATTCTGTTTATTTTGCATTTTTTTGTAATGATGAAAAATTGTAGGTACTTAGTGAAGGCGTGGCACCAAGGAGCAACGGGTGGTATTTTGCCCCCCACGGTGGCGTATATAGCACGTGCAGCTGACCACCGCTCGCCTTGGGATAACACCATCCAGGGCATTGTGGATGGGTTCCATACTGTCGCTGCCAAGTGAGTTTCTACCTAGCGGTTATAGCAACCTCAATATAATTAATAGCGCATACAAAATATTCCACAACTAAGCTTCTTATGGATTCTATATTCTATGTTTTGATATTTTGATGAATTCAAATATTTTTTAAATAAAGGTTACGAAAGAAGAAATCGAAAGTGTAAAGTACATAATATTTAAAAAATCATACGGAACTTAAAGCTCGTTAAAGTGGTAAAAATTATAAAAAAAGTAATTTCAATTTTACTGTAAGTGGAGGTTACCCAATTTTTTGTCTAATTTCAGAAAAATTGCATTGTGCGTTGCACAAATAAAAAAGCTACAAACAAAACAGGGAATGTCGTATGAAGACGCTTGGAACATGACATCAATTCAGTTAACTTCAGCGTCTGAGGTAATTATAAATATTTTGTATTATTTAACCATTTAAATATAAATAGGGAACATGTCCCAACCATAAAATTGTACATATCTAACAAAAAATATGAAATAAGATGATATTAATTTCGATTTTATCTAATCAACGTGTCATCTAAATGGTAATTTGTTATCCGGAAAAATCCAAGGTATTATTCTATAATAGGTTATTTCGTTAGTTCCTTTTACTGTTGAGCGTACATAATATATTGTAAGTGTCGGAAAATTCCAATTATACTTTTTTTTACCAATATAATGACATGGTTTTTGACGTGACAACGTCTTAAATTAGGTTGCGGCTGGGAGTCACTTATGAAAAAGTGTAACGCTCGGTAACGTTACGATGAGTCACCGAACGAGAGAGAGGCCCGCCGAATGCCTTGCGTCTCTCTCCCACTCAACTATGATCGGTCTGCCGCGCGCGCAGCACATAAATATTCTACCGAGAAAAAGACGTTGTCACGTAAAATCTTCGCCCGTAAAACCGACTTTACAGGCAACCATTTTTTTTTCTTTACAATAATTGGCTATAAATGTTGACTTTAGGTAAGCTATGTTTTAAGATTTACATGATTTTGAGCTATTATAGCTAAATTAACTGCCTAGTACCTATACGTAGTGAAAAAAATGTATCATCAGTATACACTAATTCCATAGATATAAATAACAAATAGTAACGGTCCTAAGACGTAACCTTGCAGGACTCCGTATTATATTTCAGCGTAATGAGATAAAAAATGTTAAAATATTTTTAGCTATTTGATATCCATTGTACAGGCGAATGTTAAATATTTCACATGCTTTTTGGCTATAAGTTTCATTACCTATGCGTTTTAACTCTTGCAATAGAATGCATGGCTGACGGTATCGGATGCTTTTTTCAGATCGAGAAATATTCTTAAGGCGAAGTTCGTTTTTGTGAATATTATTTTATGTTTTGATATTATAATAGATTTACGATGGATAAATCGTAACTGATAATGCATTTAACCTAGCATAAAATCCAAACTGATACTAATATATAAAATTTGTCTGAACTTTTTTTCTATAATTTAGGTATTTTAGTTTAGCATTCTCTATGTTATATCACAGGCACATTGCCGTGCTTTAATCCTGGCCACATACTACAAAGAGACGGAGCAGCTGGCCAAGACCGTGTCGGCGGAGCTACGGCTGGTGCTGCTGCAGCTCGTGGACCTGTACGTGCTATACTGGGCACTGGAGAGGATTGGCGACTTGTTGAGGGTGAGTGAATACCATACCATACCACGTACAATAAGATATTTATACTTGTAATAAAGATCACTTCAACGCTAAGGACCTTGTGTAGTTTTCTCGTTGTTTATGATGTTATTGTGATTAATTTTGGCGTGCACTATCCTTTTTATTACAAAAACTTAAATAGATCGGGCTTAAACCCACACTATTAAGTCATGGTTAAACTTTAGTACAGAGATTTAAACTTGTCCTGATCTACTGTCCTTGTCTATCATTTAACGCTAAAACATGTTTTGTATTAATACTTTTACTTCCAGTTCACGTCGATATCGGAGCGCGACATCGAGCAGCTGCAGGGCTGGTACGAGCTCACGCTCAGCAAGCTGCGTCGTAACGCTGTGGGACTCGTGGACGCGTTCGATATTAGGGATGAGGTTATCTTAAACTTTTTTCGCCTTTAATGTACCTTAACCTACTGTTTTTGTGCTTTTTAGTTATTATAACAAGATTTTTACCTCGTTGACCTCATAACGCTTTCATTCCGAAAATTTAGTAGAATTTCTCGAACTCGAAAAATCGATTGCATTTACAAAATTATAATTATTACAAAATTTAAAAATTATTTGATTACGAAAAAGTCCTTTTTTTTCAGATCTTATGTTCAACACTAGGTTCCTATGACGGTAACGCATACGAACGACTTATGGCAGAAGCAATGAAGTGTCCTCTTAACGCTACTCCTGTTAATGATAGCTTCCACAAGTACCTGAAACCTTTAATGCAAGGAAAATTATGAATAAACATAGCAATTAACTTTTTTTGTATATTATTTCTACGCTCATCTACACGAAGTAAGTAACACGCAAATAAAGTATAAATGTTACAGTCAAAACCCTGAACCAGTCAATATCCTTATTGACGGTTATTAAGGTTATTGACTAAGGGCGTCGGTCAATATCCTTATTAACTGATTTTATCTGACAAAATCAGTTAATAAGGATATTGACCGACACCCTTAGTTAATAACCTTATTGACTGATTTAAAGAGCAGACATTCAGTCAATATAGGTTTTAACCAACGTACTGAATAGATTTTAACACTTAAATTTTTCTGTAATGGGCAAGTAAAACAATAGCGAGTCGGTTCTGGCACTCGCCGGCTACTGCCGCGGCACGCTCGCTTCGCTCGCTCGGCTCGTGCGTGAGGGTCGCAGTTCAAACCTAACCTAACCTACTGGGTCGAATTTGACACTTAAACCTTTCTGTAATGGACAAGTAAAACTCGCTATTGCTTTACTTGCCCATTACAGAAAGATTTAAGTGTTAAAATCTATTCAGTACGTTGGTTAAAACCTATATTGACTGAATGTCTGCTCTTTAAATCAGTCAATAAGGTTATTAATTACTAAGGGTGTCGGTCAATATCCTTATTAACTGATTTTGTCAGATAAAATCAGTTAATAAGGATATTGACCGACGCCCTTAGTCAATAACCTTAATAACCGTCAATAAGGATATTGACTGGTTCAGGGTTTTGACTGTAGCATAAACACAGACGCACATAATATTGATGTACACTCAAATACATTGTTTTAAATAAAAGAATAAAAATTGAAAAGGAGGAGCTCTGACATTGTTCATTTTGGAGAAATAAATTAATAGATAGGTACATTGTTTGATTTATGTATAAGTAAAAAATGTGTTACATAATTTAAATTTGTAGATACTAAATATGTAAGTTTATCATCTTATCTTAAAAATGTCGTGAAAGTTGATGCCTTTAGATGTAGATACGTCATATACATGTTGTATTTTTCAATTAAATTGGTGTAAAAATGTTATATAATAAACATAAAAATAATTACTGAATAAATGATATATTTTCTTAAGAAACCTCTTTTACGGTCACACGAAAAAGAACCCTGGGCTACCTACTGCCTACTGGCTAATCTCTCCACTTGACCTGTCTACTGAGATTATGAAAAAACTGATTTTACGATTCTTTGATTGAATATGAAAACCATTGCTAGGGGAAATTAGAAACCACTTTTTTTATTCGAACATTTAGATGTTTATGAAGCGATTACAAAGATGAGTGTTCCAGATTTCAGCTTGATAATTTATATTTTCTGCGATGTGATTCACATAACCATACGTAACTTATACATATAAGGGGTTTTATGTTTATTCTGGAACCTAAGAAACAGACAAAAAAGTCACACAAAAAAGCGAATTATCATATTTGGTTGTTGTTTAGTTATGTAAAAAAGTGCAATAGTCACATACATTTATCAATATAAATAAGAAAACATTTTCCTAATTCATAAAATAACATAAATAACAATTATTTTTATACCGTATATTCGTACCATATTCGAATTGTGTCGATAAGTCGTTTTTCAATAGATGAATGATGATTATTGATTTTCGTTTCATTTCGAGGGATACCTGCATTGACATGAAAATATAAATTATAAATACCGTAGAGGTATTGTTAGAATATTCGGTGAAAGCCTTGTTTGTTTTATTGGTATTGTAACGTAGGTATGTATTATAATATGATGTTCATGTAAAGTTAAACATTTTCGATAAAATCAACTGATGATCCCTTTCCTTATATCGGCATGTGGGGTGTCATAAAAGGTCGTTTGATGTGCGTGTTATTTTGTGATCCGATGGATATTCTTCTAAATGAATGTTATTGCCACATCAACAATCATCGGGAAAACAAGAGTTTACGTAGAGTAATGCTATGAACTGATAGTTTATACTCTATTATTTACATATAATTAGACCGACTCTATTTCTTATGTATATTATTAAATCATGGTGTAAGGTCGTAAGGTGAGGGTTTGAAACATTATCTTGAAATAAAATCAAGAGAAGAGGAGGTTTATCATGTACCTTTATTACTATAAATTAGGAATTGTTGTAATTATTAATTCGTCATAGTTTATTTCGTTTACTTATTATTATATCCTTACCATCCTTATCCCTATACCATGGACGTATAAAAAAAGACGGACGGTATATCGCCTAAACATTGAGTGAAGCCTAGTAATGGCGGCGAAACATCCATGTGTGTGTGCCATGTTGCCATGGCAACAGCTGTCCTGATGACAATGGCGGCTGTATTTTTTTCTATAAATTTTGCCGTAATAATTTTGTCATTAAAACATAAAAGAAATAACTTGCTTCCCTGTGGAATGTAATCCCTTGTGTTTTGTTATTTAAAATTGTACTGTTGCGACACCATTTAACCACGCAAGACGGCATTTTAAATATTTTTTGTGAAACAGTGACGCAGTTAATCAGTCGGTAGTTCACGACGTAATGGCGGCCGACTAGCTTACTATGGTGAGAGTGTGTGCGTGTTTATTGTCTTTACACGATCGCTAGCTTACTATGGTGGCTTCACGTTGTTTGTTCGTAATACGGCGTCCGTCTTTTTTTATACGTCCATGCCCTATACTTACAAATACTTATTATGAGTAGTGTTGCCAGGTGTCCCGATTTACGCAGGACGTCCTGATTTTCAGGGGTCTGGGGACGCGTCCCGATAAATCAAAATGCGAAATAGAAAAAAAAAACATAAATGTATACAGTATAAATAAGGCCATTCTAAAGGCGGCAAAGTCCAATGAAAAGTATAATTTCAATAAAAAATAAATAATTAACATAAATACTTTATTTTTCTGTACTCTGGCCGTGTTCACGAAGTTGGCGGGAGCAGCGAGCGAGGGCGAACAATTTTTGAATTTCAACTATTCGAAATTCAAAATTTGTTCTCCCGCGCCGCTCCCGCCATCTTCGTGAACAAGGCCTTAGAGTTTGATTATCTTAATATATATAAATCTCGTGTCACAATGTTTGTCCTCAATGGACTCCTAAACCACTTAACCGATTATAATAAAATTCGCACACCATGTGCAGTTCGATCCAACTTGAGGTATGTAGGTACCACGGGCGAAGCAGCGGACCTCTAGTATTTTATAATTTCTACTAGTCTAGCTAGGAAGACTGATTACTTGTTATGTAAGATTAATCCATATTTAATTTAGGGTAATACAAAATTTTAAAACGCATTAAATAAAAATAAAAATTAAATTGAACCCTAATTCAAAAATACCTTGTTTTTTTTCTGTCCCGATTTACAACCGAAAATCCTGTTTTTTTTGACCTGATGTACCGATTTAAAACAAATCGGACCTGGCAACACCAATTATGAGCGTGTCTTTGTCTTTTTTTTTACATCGTTTCTTTTAGAAATAAACAAATCATGACCTCTGAGTTGACCATTGTAAGTTTTTTGCTACCTGCAACCGTGAACCTCAATTGGTTAGAATTTGTCAAACCACGTGCTTTTGGAAGTAGATACATATTACATATACATATAGATTATTTTATGCCACAGAGCAACGAACGAAAATGACGTTCGGTGCTCTGTGGTTTTATGCAGTAAAGTTTTATTTTATTTTATTTTCTTTATTTTAGGATCACAAAAGGTCGTTGTACATGTGTACAACGACCTTTTGTGGTTGTGACTAAGGCTAAATACAGTTTTATAAATCTAAGTTGGCGTATGCACAACCGGTTATATCATATATGTGACCACAGCTTACACACAAGCGTTAACATAAGTTTATGAAAATAATCCAAAGTGATAACTAATATTAAAACAGCCTGCACCAAGTGACTGGCATTTGCTGTTTTAAGAATTTAATTAGGATTAAAGTTAAGTATTACCACGTGCTTTTGGAAGTAGATTCAATATATAGATTGTTCTAAGCAGTAAAGTTATATAATTTCCAACCTATGATTGAAATAAGAATGCTAAACTTGTAAAACTAGTTTATTATTCTTTTAGATGCACATAGTGACAATAAAGTGACAATCTAATAAATTTGCATGAAAATAATAAGTACTATGATATTTTTATCCTAAAATTTTAAATCAACCTTGTAAGTTGCAATTTTTTTATCTAAGTATAATCTAGGTAATAAATTAATATTCTTGACTCTTGATAATTTTGCTGTCTGCAATGGAGTAAAACGAAGTATTTTTTTAATATATTAAAATAAGTAACTATAGGAAAACTTTTAGTAGGTATAACATTTTTTCACCAGGCTTAATTTATATCTTTTATAAAAACATATAATTTACACAAGTATAATCAAGTATAATGCAAGCAGCAAGTATTAAAATACAATCATGCATAAAAAAATTACCTAGTCATTATTTTTACGTGGATAAGCATTATAGTGTGTATTATGTAGTTTGACATATAATACGCTTATTGCATAATTTTGTGGAGCATATATGAGGGGTATAGAATCAAAGGCAGCTATATCCACAACAAGTCATTTTTTAAACTGTGAATGCCATCTTATTCTTCATACTATTCCACATAAGTTCACAAAATTGTTTGGTACCTAAAACAGCTAAATCCCAGCCAAATTCCCGTTTAAAGAATCGGTTTAGAATCAAAGTCAGCTAAATCCACAGGGTTTGGAAACGAACACAGCTAGAATTGAGCTCGGCCAATCACAGGCATCCATTTTCGTAATGACAAGATGGCGGATTTCATACTGAACCGTGTTTGCGTGGGTGTGATTTTTATCGAAATTAAATAGGATTTTGCATAGTTTTCTTACTAAAAACGTGTTATACGACTAGTTAAACGTGTAATGGAAGTGCCTGTAATAGAAGCATTGCCAGGGAAAGGAAGAAAGCGCAAAAGACAGCCGGAGAAATGGAAGGCGAACAAAGCGAAAATTGACAGGTAAGCCTAGTCTAGTGATGTACTTAATCCGATGGAGTTCGATAGAATTTTTAACAAAAGATACAATTTTTTAAAGAATAGATGGAAGAGGTATATATTCTAGGTTTAACATTACCTATAAGTTTAATGTTGTTCAGTTCGATTTCTATCAATAGATGGGTCCATTCCATTAAGGGTCCCGGGGATTATAGTGTATTGGAATTTAGGCGATAAGCTGACAACCTATAATTAAAGTACGTTCAGCCTGAAGCGATCGCTCTTTGTACCTGCTGCCTAGGCGCGTGCCGGCGCTTGTCAAAGGAAGCCGTCGCCGCGACACGTTCTGAACGAATATACTTTAAGCAATAAACTTCCACCTTCCTACCTTCAAAACTTTGTCAGACGTCGTATAAACTATCTATGAGATCGGTGACGCTCTGCCCACACCGTAAGAGATATAGGCGTCGCTATTTGTTTTGCAAGTATTTCATCTTAATGAAAATTGAATAGGCTAAAACAGTAATGGTTACGTTTGTTTTGTTTCACAGGTACTCGTCGCCATCTTTGCCTGAAAACATAACCTGCAATCATAACACAAAATCATTTGCGTGTAAACAATTGAAAATACTAGATCTAGTGCATTTTCACAGATCGTTTTACTCAAAACCCAACAAACAACATCAAGATGCGTTAATATTGAAGTGCTGTTCGGTAAAAAAAACAGCCAGAAAACGGCCTGTAAAAAACGTAAGAAAAAGCAGAGCTTTTTCGATAAAATATGCAATTTACGCAAAATCACTTAAGAAAGCCATTCCAGTTTGCCAGAAAGTATTTCTAAATACACTTGGGATAACGAAGTATCGTGTTCAGTTCGTCATGCAAAACTTCTTTGAATCTGGTCGGGTTCCTACAGAGAAAAGAGGCGGTGACCGTAAGACACAAAAGTTTGCAGCACAAAGACAATCAGTTCATAGTTTTTTAAAGTCTTTGAATTGCGTTGAAGCACATTATTGCAGAGGATCATCGCAGCAACGTAAATACCTACCTAGTGAGCTCAATATTAAAAAAATATATAAACTTTTTAAACAAGCACATCCAAACAGCCCAGTCAAATCATCTTACTTTAGATCTATCTTTAATCAGGATTTTAATCTTGGTTTTGGGAGTCCAAGGACGGATGTGTGCTCGAAATGCCTTGAACTTCAAGAAAAATTGAAAAACGAAAATGATACATCAAAGAAAAACCTACTGATGATAGAGAAAAGGATACACAAATTAAGAGCACAAGCATTTTTTAAACTACTAAGGGAAAAAGAAGGGCAAATGATTACATTCTCATTCGATTGCCAAAAGAATTTAGTACTTCCGAAAGTGCCCGACCAGAGCTGTTATTACAGCAGGCAGCTGTATTTGTATAATTTTACAATAGTCCAAGGATCATCGAAAGATCCTTTAAATAAAAACACTACATATGCATACATCTGGACAGAAAATGAATATGCTAAAGGTTCAAACCAAATTGCTTCTGCTGTATATGATAGGCTCAACAAAACTGACCTAACTGATGTAACCCACGTCCGTTTAGTGGCAGATGGATGTGCTGGCCAAAATAAAAATTATATAATGATTTCCATGTGCATGCGATGGCTTTTAGAAAACCGTCATGTAAAAAAAATGGAACTAGTGTTTCCCATCACAGGCCATTCTTTCATGCCTCCTGATAGAGTTTTCGGGAATATTGAAAAACAAATCCGAAAACTTGAGGTAATCACATCGCCAGAAGAGTACATCGCTGTAATCAGTGAACACTCTACAGTCACGCAACTACGTGATATACCCGTGCTTGACTGGAAAAGTTCAATAAATAGTATTGTTAAAACACCGGCTCAAATTCACTTCAAGATTTCTCAGTGCAAAAGATTTATTCTTCGAAGATCCAAAAAACAAGGAAGTGTGTTGGTACGTGGTGAATTATATTACAATTCTGACACGGGAAACCCCAAAAGTTTGTGTAAACCAGGCAAAAAAGCTGAGGATATACGACCAACAATAATTCCTAGCGGCATACAAGTGAATCCATTAAAGTTGCGAGATGTCAGAAACTTGCTTCAAAAACACTACGGTGACTCTTGGAAAAACCTGGCACATTTAAGATATTTTCACGCCGTATTGAATCATTTAGACGAAGATGAGCTGCGGCTATTAGAAGAAAGGGGAGTTGAAGAGAACGATACTGTAGAAGATCTATGTGAAGTTCAAGAAGAAGGAGAGAATTTAAGTATATAAAATTTAATTCATAATAAAAATGTTCTTTTATTTACTCAACTAGCTGACCCGGCAGACGTCGTCTTGTCCAGTAATCAATCCAACACCTACGCTACACCTACCCTATACCTGCCCTATACCTGCCCTACACCTACCTTACCCCCTATGTATTATTCTGGGTCTTCAGCTACCTACATACCAAATTTCATCGTAATCTGTTCAGTAGTTTTCGCGTGAAAGAGTAACAAACATCCATCCATCCACAAACTTTTGCCTTTATAATATTAGTAGGATTATAATTCGGTATCAATTTTTAAGCAATCGACGTGATAATAACGAATGCATATTTTCATTTCATTTTGGATAGAAAATCCTTAGATAAAGTTTAACTGCACATCACTATTCCTGTGACGTCATCACCAAAGAATTGGTATCAAAAACAGCTATATCCATTACAATCAGATTCAAAGACAGCTAAATCCTTTTGTTGGTATCAAATACAGCTAAGTGATTTTAAAATTATCGCGTAAAAGTTTTAATTTGGATTGGTTTATGGGTGTGTGTTGTTCAGTGGTACCAACATTCCTAATACTTTTTTTAAGGCTTTTTTTACACGTATTTCTACAGTAAAAATAAAATAAGACGTTTTTTCTGCTTTATGAAAAAAATGCCTAGGTGGATATAGCTGCCTTTGATTCTGTACCCCTCATATATATTGTATAGTTATGTTATAAAAAATATTTTTTTTCAATCAATAGTCCAATGTAAAATTACGGGTTACATATACTTATACATACAAGTGACGCTATTATATTTTAAGAGTGTTCAGTACTAAAGATTCCGCAAAGAGGTTGTTTATTAACGTTTAACTATAGGTAACAGTTAAATTATTTTCATGATTAATTACATAAAAGTGACCTACACCATTTTGACACAGATAGGAGACCTTGTCTTTATAAAGGTACACGCACGTTCACGTTCTGATTACAAAACCGTTAAAAAGTTCAAATATGCAGAATTAATAACTTAAATATATTTTTATAAAATGATATATACATTAAATTTATTATGGGTAATACATACAGAAGTCAATTAAGCTCCGATTAGGTCATCTAAATCGTTATAATTTAGTTGTACGAGCTTCATCGATTGATCCCATAATTTCTTAACACTTTTTTCGTTATACGCCACACTATTAGCCTTAATTTGTTTGCAGTTAGCAAAATATTCACCATTTACTGTACCGGCGTCATCCACTCCCAAATATATAGCAGTTTGAGCACCCTCAAATGGAGTCTTAGCGAAAAGAAGAATCAAACCAATTGCTATAAGACCAAGTAATTCGTGCCCGCTTCTGTAAATCCTAGTCGCAGCGAACCCTGGGTCAGCACAATTAACCACTACATGTTTACCAGCTAAACGTCGTGCTAACTCACGTGCAAAAAGAATTAAACACAGCTTACTGTTTGCATAAATTCTTAGCTTCATCCAGTAACCAGCTTTATTATAATTGTCGACATTTGGACTTGCAATTCTATGGGTAATCGAGGACACATTTATTATCCTTGCGGGGTCATTTGCTGTGCCAGTTCGCCTAAGTAATGGGAGAAGTAGAAGTGTCAACAGGAAATGCGCATAGTAATTCACCTGCAGTATAAAATTCATGCCGTCCTTTGTCATAAAATCACCTGGGATCCCGACGCCGGCGTTGTTCACCAAAATATCCAATCTAGTCTCCGTATTCAGGATATCTTTAGCGAATTCCCTTACAGTGTTCAGGGATGAAAAGTCCACGTATTTGTATACGACGTTTTGATTTCCCGACTTTTCGATGATTTCTTTCCTGCCATTTATTCCTTCTTCTACAAAAGGGCAGGCTACGATGACCCTTGCACCTCGTGTTGCGAAGTCCTGTGCTATTATCAAACCAAGCCCGGACGTGCCTCCTGTGACGAGCACAATTTTGCCATCGAGTCTCTTTTTCGATTTACATACAGCGTTGTTAATTTTTTGATAAACACTCAAAGACATTAAAGCTAAGAGCACGCTTATTAAAATTAACTCGAACATTTTACTTATTGTCGGCGTCGCACAATTTATACGACCAGTTCCGCGGGCTAAGCATCAAAAAATGATACTTCGATTTATATCTAGACACGCGGCAGCGTGTCAAGCCAAGTTCAAGAGAAGAGAACTGGCGAGCAGCAGCCGTGTGTAATACGAACCATTTGGAGCCACTACTCCATGTAAAGAGTTGTGCTACATGTAAAGAGAACCCCAAGATAAACAAGAACCTTAAATTTCATAAATACAGATTAAGTAAACAGTTGCGTAGATATTAATATCCAAAAATCGCAATTTTTAAGACTGACTGACTCATAGATATATACAAAACCTAACCCACTTCCAGATGACCTAGAAAGTTAAAATTTTGTAATCAACGTACAAAGGAAAAAATCAGAGAACAGTGAATTTATCTGAATTTAATTTTTTTTTCAATGACATTAATTTTGTAAGAAGGTAATAATAATTAGCGCCTGTTGAATTCATATGAGCAAAATAGTAGATTGTTAGCCTAGGGTGGAAAGGAATCAATTCCTGAGGTAGATACATAGATAGATAAATCGTTTATTTGCAAAACTGGACACAGAAAACAGTGAATTTATCTGAATTTAATTTTTTTTCAATGACATTAATTTTGTAAGAAGGTAATATTTAGCGCCTGTTGAATTGATATGAGCAAAATAGTAGATTGTTAGCCTAGGGTGGAAAGGAATCAATTCCTGAGGTAGATACATACCTATTTGTTTATTTGCAAAACTGGACACATATAACAATGACTAAGTACACAGTTATATAAAGTTTTTAAATAATATATTTTTATTGTTAAATACTTGTTAAATAATACCTGTTCTTCATCTTGACCAAGTGTATTATTATGTTTCTCTCCATAATACACGGGTACCACCAGAAGGAAGGTACCCGGTCCTTTGGGAGGCTTACGTGGGGACACAGGTCCAACACGCAGAGGCCCTTTAGAGAATTTTAATGTGTTGTGGGACACCAGCCGCAGCCTGCCCATGACTGCACTATAGAGATACAGCCCTGGGCAGTCCGCGGCCGATGCAGGACTATTGTAAAATATGGGAATTAAAAATCTGGGTTATGGAAGGAGGTGTTCAGTGGATCGGTAGGTTGGGTCTATGGGGACTATGGACGTCTGCCTTTTCAATATTAAAAATTGAAAGTGATGGCAGACGGTGACTCGCCAGCTCGGTCGATGGGCTCCCAAAAAGGTTACCGAAAATGGCAACAAGGGGGCAACATCAGCTGAGCGGCTGGGGGTGTAGAGAGGTGCGGCACCGGTTTCACCATCGCGGGCCCGCAGGCCCGGAGCGGGTTTCCCCGCTATTACGCCATTAGACACTTCCACCCCCGAGCATATAGCTCTGGCGGCTCCACTCTGGACGGCCAACAAAGGCAAGCCAGAGGTGGGGGTCCTGAACCTCGTCATTGTTCACTCCGAACTGCCACCGGGACAGCCCAGAGGTGAGGACAGGGACCTCCCCCGGGAGCGCTCGGTTCCCGCGGGGTCGCTACTCCCCGACACCTCGCCACAAGGTGCCCTGCGGGGTGACTGACTGCACGGCTGGGATATCTATTGTAGATATGCCAACCGGGGCCGATGGGGTCGTCACATCCCTACGCCTGTATTATTTAATTATTATTATTATATTACGTAATACATTATGTTTATTAATTGTTTATGTTTGTTGATATTTTTTATTTTTAATAAATAATTCACAAAAGAACATTTTTGTTTTGACGCGGTTTGATTTACATGCTAGTGTCACAGGATATATACATATATTAATAGTTGCTATAAGTGTTGACTTGAAGAACAAAGTGTACTATGTCTTCATTCTGGGTAGCACTTGGTCCAACTTCCATAAATTTAGAAAATATGTTGTTTTCGTAATACTTTCATAATTTTTCAATAAACAAATTTAACAAGTAAGGTTACCATGATGACGAGTTTTTATGGATAGCGAAGATAATATATTGTAATAATAACAATATTATGATGAACATTTAGAACACCATTTCAAATATTTTTATACTAGTAATGAAACAACACACGACATCGGTATTGCACTCACATGTGGTTTTAAGTTTGTTCTTTTTTTATTTTTTACATTGAAATTTATACTTTTTTTAACTTACCTAATATAATTTTTGTTTTACTTATTTCAGCTTTCCAAAAAATGAAGTAAAAGAAATATATGTGCCTATCAAGGGTAAAATAACTGAGGATTTCGACCCAGAAAAAAATACCATTTGAAAAATAAACTTTGTAAAGTTGGCTGAAACAGTTTTTCTTTGATGTTTTTGGCTTGAAGTTGATCCGCTATGCGTCAATGCAACGGCTGACACAATGTACATGTGTAACAACCTAATATGATATCACTAATTTGAAGCGTAAGTTCTTAGGCACGGCAAGAAATCACCTGCCTCAGGTTCTGCTGTGCATATCCATGGACTGCGGCGATATTCTCCGCCATTCTTGCATTTCTTGGACGTTCATGTATTGGCTTATTATTGTCCCAATCAATAGTATACAATTTCCCCACCAAACCTGCAAGAGAGAGTTGCGAAGGGGAACACACCACGTCACTGTGAAATAGACGAAAAGACATTTATTGTAATCGTAAAATTTTATCATTTGTACCTAATGTTTTTTTTTGTAACTTGGCATAGTAAAATGGCATAATTGACCTATCATAAAAATATATTTTTGATAGATGTCACTCACAAGTCACAGGAGGTGGCCACCACAGGCCGAAAACATCTACCCGTGCTTAATGAAAGACCCTTTATAATATAAATACTGTTAAAAATATATGTTGTAATTATTATAGACCATGATTTTTAGTTTTTTCTATTTCGAAAAATCCTGAATTTTGACAAGCGTGGTCACCCTGCAGAAAGAGACAAAAAAACATAACCGACGTCATTCAAGGTCATATTTTTTTGCTTCAAGTTATTGTTCACTAGCTTACCGCCCGCGGCTTCGCCCGCTTTGTCTAAAACTTAATCACTACATAGTATAAAACAAAGTCGCTTTCTCTGTCCCTATGTCCCTACTCCCTATGTCCCTATGTCCCTTTGTACGCTTAAATCTTTGAAACTACGCAACGGATTTTGATGCGGTTTTTTTTAATAGATAGAGTGATTCAAGAGGAAGGTTTATATGTATTCATCATCAACCCATATACGGCCATAATCCACCACGCTGGTCAAGTGCGTGTTGGCGGATGACGCATGTCGTCGAACTTTATAATTCTTCGACATGTCGGTTTCCTCACGATGTTTTCCTTCACCGTTCGAGCAGTGGTGATGTTACAACATGCGCAGATAAATTGAAAAATCAATTTATTTCCTGCGCGCTCGCCTGGTCTCGAACCCCGGACTTATCGATTCGAAGTCCGAGGTCTCACCACTGAGCCACCACTGCTCTCTAACATATTATATGTACATATTATATGTATAATAACATCCATTAAATAGTGGAGAAGTACTGTTATTTTTGAGGTTCCTAATGTGATGTCGTAAATAATTACATTTTTCCGCTTACATTGCAAACGCAGGCTGAACCCTACAAGTTTTATCAAAATAATGTATTAAGTATTATACACATTGAAAAGGTCAAACTCAAACTCAAACTCAAACATTTATTTATTCAATTAGACTACTTTTAGTAGCACTTTCGAATCGTCATTACATTTAAAGTATTTTTAACATTTACCACCGATTCGGAAAGCAGTATCTATGGAGAAGAACCGGCAAGAAACTCCATAGGTCTACAGAAAAGTCCGTGATGGTATATGTCTATCTCTTATGGATCACCCACAATGACTTTTTTTTGTCATTTACTTTTTACGACAAATAATGGCTAATTTTCGAAGCGATTTTAACCAATACAGCATTAATCCTTAACGAATTAAATACCTTGAATACATTGTTCATTTAATATAGATCTATATGGCCCTTTACACCGTATGATTTAAGTGAATATTTTCGAAGATATTACAGATTTAAAAATTGCGGGACGTAGCGTTTGCGGCGGTACCGGCCGGCCGCCATTACACCCGTGCGAAGCCGGGGCGGGTCGCTAGTAAATTATATACTAAAACCTTCCTCTTGAATCACTCTATCTATTAAAAAAAAGACGGGTTGCACTCCGGGAGTGCCGGCAGAAGTGAAAACTTGATTATTAACGTTCAGCATGTTTGATATTTTGGAATGGTATCCGTCTTACGCATGGAATATAAGGGCTAAAAAAAAAGAAAAAAAAATCCGTCTTACGCTTTTTCGATCAGGTCACGTGTCCTGACGCGAGTTTAAGATTTTATACCCATTACAGAAAAAGTGCTCAACGCCGCTAAAGAAGTTTTCACTTCAAAAAATCCGTCTTAAGGCGGAAACATACTTACGTGTCGTGGCGTGTCGTGACGCTTACTG
>CAJQZM010041537.1:92189-122140 GCA_907164665.1 Colias nastes | reverse complement strand
ATATAATATTATAAATACGAATATAAATGAAATAGTGATTATTTCATTTATATTCGTATTTTCCCTCTTTAACCTCTTCTAAAACCTTACTAATAACAAATTTAAGCACAGAATTTACGATTTTACTAATTTACTTTTTTGCCTTGTTGGTCGTCAATCCTGAGTTAACTAATGAACTTAACTACTAAATACGTTTGGACAGCTACTTAAATATAAGTTACTTAAAATTAAGTTAAAATTTAGTAACCTACTTATCATTTTAATACGTGTAAACCAGCCTTAAGTGACCAACAACATTCGAAATTCAAATACTGCCGTACAGTAAACGCACACACGATTAGACCGTAGACGAGACGAGAGTAAGATGGCATGATTCAATTATCAACCAATTATATTGAGGGAAAACGAGACAACTGAAGTCAACCTTTCTACACAGGGAACCCTAATATACCAGAGTAAATAATGAAAGGCAAGTAGAAATAAAACAAATGTATACAGTATTAAAGAATTTATTTTTTCTTCTTTATCACTTTATTCAAAGTTTTCTTGTTAGTTTGCTTTTCGAATTTCCCTTTCTTAGGTGGAACAACATTTTCTGAAAAAAAAAAATTAAGGTCAGTACATATTTTGAGATTTTTCTCTGTTAATACCAGAGCAGCTTTTCACAATACTTTACAAAGTTTTATCAATTTTAAGGAATGAAATTCCATAAATTTATATATAATGTGATAAAAAAACCACTTACTTTGTTTTTGTGCTTTCTTAATAGCTACAATAGGTTTCGGTTTAGCTTGTACAATTTTTTGTACCCTGAAAACAAATAACATAAATTAATACAGGTACCACGCAAAATAAATAGAAAATAAATTGTGGGTCAAAATCAAGGGATTCTGGCCTCACTTTGGAAATTATGTTCCGAACATTGAGTAAATGAATCTATGAAAATATCTTCATCAAACTAAAACTAATTTTGGAAGAAACATACTAATTAGAAATGTATATTTAACACTCAACCTAATGAAAACTATACCTTGAATGAAATGTATATTTATCAGTAAAATATAAGAAGTGTTTTCAGGAAAAGTCTTGACTATAATAATCAAATAAAAATAAAACACTTACTTTTCTTCTTCTTCCTCATCAGAGGTAACTTCACTGTCCAAAGGTTCATCACTTTCATCACTAGATCCAGCAGAGTCCTCTTCACCCATTGCTTTCTCAAATTCGTCGGAATCAAACTCTAAAGAACCATCACTGTCACCATCATCTTCTTGAATGTTGATAAAGTCTTCCAATAATTTAACATTAGAATCTTTCAAACTTTGCCTTTTCTGTTTTTGCACAGCATCATCACTTTTAGTTGCCTTGCTTGCCTTTTGCTTTAGGTCACCTTTTTTAACTTCTTTCTTATCTTTGATGTCAGTTTTAATCTTCAGTTCACTTTTAGTAGGTTTTTCCTTTTTAGTTTTCTTATTGTCTATTTTTGTTTCTATAATCTTCTTTGCAGGTTTTGTTTCTTCCACTTTTACCTTTTTCTTGTCAACCTTTTCTTTTTTACCTTCTTTCTTAACAATAGGTTTCTTCTCATTAGTATTCGCCTTTGTTGGACTTTGATCATCTTTTTTTAATTCTATACCTTCTGGAATATCTACTGGCGTAAAGAAATCATAATCTATACCCATTTCTTTCAACTTCTTTTTCGTTTTGTTAAGGCTGTAAAAAACATTTTTTATAAAACCTTTAAAAATACTAATTAATATAAATATTACAATCAATAATAATTAATACCACTGTATGTGATTTGTACATTTTGAACATAATATGTATAGCCAAATGAAGATTTTCTTTTTAGCTCAAGCTTTGGCTAATAAGCACAGGCGAAGGTGTGGAAACCTAGTATAGTATGCAATTTATACAACTTCTCATACTTACGTTGATAGCATATTCCTAGCCATTTGTAGATCTTTATCTTCCGATTTTTCAGCATTGTGTTCCTATAAATAAAAAAAATCTATACATATAATAAAATCGTAGGAAAGTCAAAACTGTACATTGAATATTTTTTTAAAAGAATACATAATCCATGATCTATAATCGATATAGAAGCCAAAAACATAGTTTTTAGAATTTTTGTCTGTTTGTCTGTTTGTCTGTTTGTCTGTATGTTTGACCGGGCTAATCTCAGAAAGTACTGCATAGATTTACTTCAAATTTTGCATGAATATTCCTAAGAGGTCGGGTGAGGATAGTTTAAACATATTATCATGATATCACCTTCGGGGGAGGAGCTGTGAACCTTTATTTTTCTTACATATTCCGTGTACTACGACAGCGTACAATCTAAAGACTCATGTTTAAATGTTGGTTTCGAGTAAGCCATGCTATTATCTAGCTTTACAAAATAAAAACTATGTCATTTACGTAATTTGGGCAGAGAAACAGTTTAATGAATTTAGTAGTATAAAGACAAATTTGAAACAGCGCCATCTATGAGATTTCGTAAAAATCAAATCAATTTACATGTTATCACTACTGAACATACTGTTGAAAATTAATAATTTAAATATAATCATGTTATTTATTTAACTCTTTAACCCATATCTTCCTTTCCCTATAAGGTGCGCTTATATTTCGTGTGAATATACTACATTTTTAAAAGTGAGGGTAGGTAGATGTTTATTATTTTAAGTCAAACTAGACACCATTACAATCAATCTAACATTGATTGTGTTCATTGGTTACATTTTTAAAATCTTCGTGTTTTATAAATTTATAAAGAATAGAAAAAATTCGATCACGAGGCGGGACTCGAACCCGAATTTCGTGATCGAATGTTTATATTCTTTATAAATTTATTATTTATAAATTTATATTTATAAAGCATTTGAATGTCATAAAACCAAAAATATCAAATTCAATCTTCGTGTTTTGTGAATTTTCACCATACAAAAGGTAAGTTGTTACTTTTATAGGTATTTATTTTTTATAAGGATAGCAATTCATGTATTTTATTGGTTTTATAAAGGTTTTTTATTACACTTTTAGAATGAAATAATAAAATGATGAATTCTTTTTGACTTTTACAAGATTTTGAGGTGCGTTGGGAACAGTAGTTTGTTGATAAAACTTTATTTGTTAGTAGCTTTTGTTATAGATTTAGATACAATATAACTTTTGACTTTTTTTATTTACAGATTCAATGTTCATAAAATTATATCGCCTTTGGAAGACTATTTCTGCTGACAATTTTACAACACCACTTGAAAATTGATGATTTGATGATGAAGATAGTGGCAGCGAGGATTAAGTTGAAATTAGTATCATCCGCTTCGTCAATTTTTGACTGAAGTTAATGTCCAACGTATGGTTCAATCATTGGAAGTATCTCGGGTAATTTTGGAGGATATTTTTCAGGAAGGAGAGAAGGGGCGGCCAACCATATTATATCAAACTACTACGTTTTAGTACCGAAAAAAATGTTATTGCCAAATGAAACATAAATTTTGCACTCACAACTGTACAAGTTATGATTTTTATTCTGGCTTTGCTGTTATCTGATTATAATATTTATCGTTATGGCTATCGAGGTACCGACCGTACTGGGATGAGAGTACATGATATACTCATCATCCAGGATTGCTTAGAGCATTTTCACACAGAAAAAGATGTTTTCTTTGAATCGTAGTTGCTTTATTTATTTATTTTTAATCATTTTACATAATATGTTTTATATTTGTCCATTTTCATTATATTTTATAAATAAAATGGAACCAACATAACTTTGTTGTGTATAATTTCTCTATTAATAACCCGTAGGCATATTTTCCGAGGCCCCATTTAAGGTGCGGTCCTGAAATTATAAAAAGTTAATGTATACTTTTGCCTAATATAAGCTCAAGCTCATTTTTAGATAAAAAGAACTTAGTTATAAATTTATTAAAATTTAGTAGATAAAAGAAATTATGTTACGATTTTATAAGAAAACACAGTATATTTAGATATTAGGCGGCGGTGATCTCTTCCAGGCAAAAGATATTCATCAGCTCAATAAAATTGAATAGTATGTTGTTAGTTATTCTTTAAATTTACTGATTGTAATGAGCATTTCCGCATGCAAGTTGAGTCGTAGTTTAGATATATCATATAATCATAGTTTTGACACATTAAAGTTCCAACAAAACCCTCAAATTTTTGAGCAGAGTTGAGCAAGATAATTTAAAAAATGTGCTGTGTTAAGTATTATAGAAAAGGTTAGTTCGTTGATAATTATTATTTCTTCATCATTTACATGTTGTTAAATGTTAGTAAAAATAAACTTTGACTGTTAATACTTTTGTTCAGTATTTACCTGTATGATTATTGCTTGGTAATTAATATGTATATTTTCATGTCGTATAGCTAATTATAAACATAAGTGTGATGTGAAACTAGCTGGATTTATTTTAAAGTATCCTATTTTATGCCCAGGATAATAAGGTATAATTATACCAAGTTTCATCGAAATCGAACCGTTAGTTTTCACGTGATGCCTTCACATACAGACAGACAGACAGACAGACAAAAATTAAAGATCAAAAATCGACACTGATGCCAAAGAAGCAAACAGTAAAATTTTTGTCCGTCTGTCTGTCCGTATAACCGTTATAGAAACAAAAACTACTCGACGGATTTAAACGAAACTTGGTACAATTATTTTTCATACTCCTGAGCAGAGCAGTAACTCCATTTTTAAGCTTTCGTCGCGTGTGCAACCTTAATGGTACACAGAATAAAGCTACACAGAAATCATGTATGAAAGAAATGTTCTCCTTATTATATAAAAAAATATCTCCCGACATCATAAATGTCTATCTTTTATGGTTGACTCACAATAACACGTGTAACTTCCGATAGCTTAGGAGTTCGAAGCTTTCTGATTATATTTGTCTGTAACACTCTCAGTCCGTTTTAACTCAATTTTTATTTTCATGCATCAGTGCCACCTAAAATATCTTTATCTCGAAATTCGAGCAAAGCTAAGAAAATGAGAAATAAGAGTTCTCAAGAATCGTTAGAGGTAAGAGGCTTACTATAGGCCGAAAACAACATGTGTTATGCCGAGAACCTGAAACCGCTTCGAATTGCGGCTCACAGCTGACCGCGAACGGCATGTAGGTACATGTCAAAATATCCCGTGAGACCGAAACCTTCACTGAGAGGGTAAAACGTCTCACAGCTGATCACGGCCGTCATATTTTATCTCGAGAATCTGAAACTTTTACTCAATATGAAGACCGTTTGACAAATGATAGGGTGCATAGATAGACGGACGTCTATCGGCACTCAGGAACTCATTGGGCGTGTTATAACGCCCAGGCCACAGTATTACAATTTTTCCTACAGCAGGGCGACGAATGTATTTTCGCATAGCAACGGAGGGGAACTCGCGGGGGGTCAAGTGACGCGGGCCACGTACCATTAACATGCTTAGTTTGTGGTACCGAGCGCGAAAGTGTGTTGTTCATCGTGTTTTTGTTTTGTTACTATGTAAACTAACGTAATTTAATACTTAGGTACATAATATTCTATAACGGTGCGCTCAAACTGTTAGTGCCTTTTCACACTACCCGGCTGCCGGATAGCCGGCGCCGGCTACCCGGTGGTGAAGTGTATGGGCATGGTACATAGCTTTCACATGTACCGGCGTAATCTATCCGGCAGGCGGTTGCCGGGTGCGCGCCGGAACCACCACTGTGCGTCCGGTCGCCGGGCATCGGTTAGCCGGCGGCCGAACTGATAGTGGTGTATGGAACACGCAACTAGCTTTCACACGCGCCGGCCGGTGAGTCGCCCAGGTACAGTCTGCGAGAGTACGTTAGTACTTGAAAAACCTGTCTTCATGTGCTCGTAGATCTGGGAATAATGTATAGAATGCACCTAATGCTTCTCTTTTCATATTAATTGGATGAACCCAATAATTTCTTGATTTTTCTTTCCGGCGCAGATAATTTCGTCTTCGATATAAAAGATATATATATATATATCTTTTATATATATATATATAAAAGATATAGATATAGATAAAAGCCACATTGCAATTATTTGTTCACGGTCCATCTTTGAAACTATAGAATGAGACTGTACTCTTGTCGGCTCTCTAGCCAGCCGATACTGCCGGCATCAACCGGGACATGTGAAAGCTTATTTGACACCGGGTATCCGGCGCCGGCTACCCGGCAACCGGTACGTGTGAAAAGGCACTTAATCTACATTTAATTTAGATTATTATTTGAAATACTAAGTAATGTAGAATTTAAATCACATTCATTCATGTTTTCCTCAGATTTTCGATTTTCTCCGATTTTCGATTTTCTCCGATTTTAAGATTTTCTTATCAGAGTTTTCAATTTTAATGTAGTTAAATTTTATAAGAGACAATTAAGAACATTCAAAAATAAAGTGTCACGTATTTTTTTTAAACGACGAATGACCTAAAACGACGTAATCGCGGACGAAGTCGCGGGCAACAGCTAGTGTTATATAATTATAAGCAATTCATTGTCATATATAACCAGAATAATATAACAAAAAATTGTATAAGTTAAAGATTTAAATAAAACACCATTTACTTAATTAACTATGTGATTTTACCTTTTTGTGTTTTTTCCTATTTTGAACACTAGGATTATTTTCGAAAGACCAGCGTTTCCTCTTTGCAAATCTCTTTTGTTTTTCTGGAGGAATATATGCAGCTGAAAATGAAATATTGTCACTAGAAATTTCAATAAATTTAACAGAAAATAATATATTATGAGTCCTGTTTATAAAGCTATTCAACCATATATTTTTATGTGGCAAGCCAACAACATAAATACATCAAGAGGGTGAGGAAGGCATACAGGCATACAAAACATTATCATTATCTAATCTGAAACTGCTTGAAAGAGAACTGTTTATTTCTTGAAAAATAGTTTATTATAATTAAACAAATAAGTAAAAATTAATATTATCTTACCTTTTATTAATCTTTTCCCCATTAAATAATTATTCATAGTTTCAGCAACAACCTGAGCAACGGCGGGGTCTTTAAATTCTACGAATGCATAACCTTTGGAGTTGCCAGTTCTTGGGGAACGAATTACTCTTGCATTGGTAACCATACCAAATTGTCTAAAGTACTGGGTCATTTCATTCTGTAGAATATTAAAATATTATATTTAAAGGTCAATTAGGGATAGGCCTCGTACTATAGCATAATTCCAAGTTTAAATAATGCCAGTTAATCATCTAATTAAATATCTACATTTTATTTTTATTTATTTTTTTATTTAACATTAGTTGTTCCATATTCAGTGATCGCTAACCACAAACACTACTGTTATGTATTCATAATTCTATACAAAGGATATCTGCACCGGCTTCTAAACGAAACGAAAAATATTAAAAAGCATTATTAATTACTTATTTAAAATAAATTATAACCTCATAAAATCCATGTGGGATATGTCCTAAATACACGAGCCCTCTGGGACTACGTTTCCTCTTTGAAATCTTCCCACTTTTAATGGGCTTAGACTCTGGCTTACTGATTTGTTTCTCTTTGTTACTTTGTTTCTGTAAATAAAACGTGCTATTAAGTTAATCAATACAAATATCACGCCGCAAAAAATACAAACAAATCTTACTTACCTTAATCAGTTTTTTGATTCCTTTAACAGACTTCACGAAGTCTTTCTGTTTCTTTGAATCTAAAGCAACATTTTCTTCCATTTTGCTTAAATTTTTATTTGAAATCGTTATTAATCAACTTTTTTTTAACCTCGCAAACTACAGTTCACAGCTACAGTTAAATTAACCTCAGAATAACGAATCCTATGATTCGTTATTCAGAGAAAATAACACATGATGATGACAGTTGACACTGAATGTCAATTAATGACAAAGAAAAAGAACTTAGAACACTCGGAACAGATAACGGATTAAAATATTTTGTTGTCAGTATTAGGCCGTGTTTCCACCTGCAAGTAAACTCGCAGAAGTCTTGCATGAGTTACTTGCAATATCGTTTACATGTCCTGCAATTTATTGCTGCAATAAATGTCATGCGAGAAGCTCGCGGATCATACTATCGCAACTTATCGCGGAGGTGTTTACACGCCGATCTTGCGAGTGTCGGGATCGGAATATGTCACAATTTTTCTATTCTATTTTGTGAAATAAATCGTATACTATAATTTTATAATTTGTACCATTTAATGTAAAAATATGATCTAATGAACTAATGTAAATAATATATTGTTTAAATAATAACTTACGTAAATTAGTTAAATTATAAAATTAAATAAGCATAATATATTGTATGCCAATTTGTTGGTGGATTGTGCGGACATGAAATTTATTATAAAAACTTTCTAACCACAATTTAACAAATAAATTTTCATTTCATTTCATTTTCAAAAAATAATCACCGTATTCCATTTTAAGATCTCATATAGGTAATCCTATTGACTTTATAGTTTCTTCATTCTTCACAAGAGCATTCATGACTCATTATTTTCAAATAAACAAAAATCAAAAGCCGTGCGGGCGATACTTACATCTTGCTGCGAGATATACGGAACTAGACCGATAAGCTGCGAGATCTGTCGCGAGTAGACGCAGTCATGTTTACACACGCTTTCGCAACTTCTCGCAAGAAGCGCTTGATAAACTGTCGCGACAGAACTTGCTACATAGTTTACACTTGCAAGCTGCTGTCAGACAGACTGTCGGACAGTTCTTGCAGAAGTTTACTTGCAGATGGAAACGCGGCCTTATGATTTTTTTACTGTTCTGTGCTTCAAACTTATTGCCAAAAAAGGAAAAAAAAGCAACTGACCGGACGGTGACGATTGACAGCTCATGTTTTAAATTTGACATTTGAAATGTATTGTTTATTTTCAAATTATTTCCTAAATTAAGCAAAATATTCTGTTATTTCAATGACATAGAAGTCTTATTAAACTAATTAACATCGGAGGAAGTTCAGCGCGAAATTTATAACAAGAATTGAGTAACCAACCTAAAAATGGCAACCGGCACTTTAAATCAGTACATACAATACGTTGAGCGTATGTTTAGGACAGCTAACGGAAATAATTTAGCTCGCCTTTTATCTTTGAGGGATGAACACATCACAAACAGAAACCTTCGCTCCAGTGATGTAGCCGCAATTGTTGACGGTAATTGTGTAGCGCCTCTCGACGAAATAATTATCTGCCACCTGTTGTGTGTTCAGGTAATAAAAATATACATATCTAAAGCATTACTAGAGTGCTTTTCAGTATATCAATAAAACTGTCAAGATCTTAATCAATTTATTTTAATTAACATTTGCAAGATGACACGGGAAATTAATTCAATTTTCATTCTGATATAATTTTTTTTGTGTTAACATGCAGAACCCGCTTCCAAGAGTGAGCTAATAATATGAAATGCTTTCTATATTAACCATGGACTCTATATAATATAAACTAACTATATGTCCCCTGTAAATTCAACAAAAACTCTTGTCTATTCTAGGCGCTCTTCCAACATGATTATATGGAAGCATATAGCCACCAGAGTCAATGTGTTGCTGCTGTGGTCAAGCTGTTACATGCCCAGAAAGAGGAGAATTGGACCTTACCACTCATGTACACAGTCTGTTTGGATTTAAGGCTAGTTGCACAAAAAGCAGAGATGCGCGATTGTAAGTAGAAATTTATAATTGTTCTATTTTCTCTATTTTGAATTAGTATTTATATAGAATTACTCTGAATTATGTGAAAACATAATGACATTGCTTTGCTTTAAATGTTATTAAACTTAACCAAAATATTGAGTTTTAATTGGATGTTTAGATAGTCTGAATTAATTACAGCCAAAAGGCACATCAAATGGCAATGTTTCTAAATAAGCTTTAAAAATGTAATAATCTCATTTCAATAATTTAAATTTTGTCACTAAAATAAGTCTCTTAGATTATTAGTTTATAGTTAATTCATTATTTAATTTATAAAAATTTCTATAAACTGTGAATAATTTATTTTCAGCGCAAAGCAATGGCAAGATTCTAGAAAAAGCTGCAGAAAGTTTACTGGCATGTTTCCGAGTATGTGCGGCTGATAATAGAACATCAGATGAAGATACAAAGAGATTAGGAATGTTGAACCTTGTGAACCAGTTACTTAAAGTCTATTTTCGAATAAACAAATTGCATTTGTGTAAACCTCTTATAAGAGCTATAGACTCGTCACCATTCAAGGACCTATTTCCTTTAGCTCAACAGATTACATATAGGTATTTTGTAGGACGTAAAGCCATGTTCGACTCAGACTATAGATCGGCAGATGAATATTTATCATTTGCATTTCAAAGATGCCATTACCAAAGCATTAAGAATAAAAGACTCATCTTAACTTATCTGGTACCAGTTAAAATGCTATTAGGTTTTATGCCAGCCAAAGATTTGCTACAAAAATATGATCTGCTTCAATTCTGGGACTTGGTGTCAGCTGTGAAGAATGGTGACTTACGTGGTATTGACCAGGTCATGGAAGAACACGAAATGTTCTTCATAAAAGCGGGAATTTACTTGATTGTGGAAAAGCTTAAAATAACTGCATACAGAAATTTGTTCCGGAAAGTTTATTTGGCTGAAAATACGCACCAAATTGATATTGCGAGTTTTCAAGCCGCACTTCAGATTATGGGCCAAGAGGGTGTGGATTCGGAAGAAACACAATGTATCGTCGCTAATCTAATTTATGATGGAAAAATAAAGGGTTACATTTCGTATCAACATAAGAAAGTTGTTGTAAGCAAACAAAATGCGTTCCCACCATTATCAAGTTTATATTAAGTGTATAATGTAAATAAATTTTTATACATTCTATTTTTTATCTATTATTTACATAGGAAACATCATCAGAAAAATCCCGAATGGGTATCTGTTAGGTTATAGAATTTTACCAGAAAATTATTGGTATTGGGGTATTGCACCTGAAAACTGTAAAATATTAAATAATGTACTGTCAGTTTTTATTACTAAATTATGTAAATAGTCATTTCAATTTCAGTTCTGCTCAACCATTTTTCGTATAAAAACCCGGGTTTGATGTCAATTTTTCTCGCTGCATTGTATAGTACACTAGCGGTTCGCCCCGGCTTCGCTCTTGATTCATATTTAGCCATTCAGGGATTACATACATTCTAACTGCGAAATAATTTTTGAAATTAGTCCAGTAGCCAGTAGGTTCAAACAAAAAAACGACGAAACGAGACTACAAATTACTCTTTCGTTTACTACGTGTTTACTACGTTAGTTCTCGATGATTTCACACCATAGAGGAATATGAATTAATCTGTCATAATAATATATACTTGTCACAATAATTGGTCTAGTCGATTCGAACTTGCCACGAAAAATTCAAAGGATATTGTAATTTAAAAGTTAAATATATAATAGTTTCAGTTTATAAAATAAACAACAGCTGATATGCATCGTATTAATATATAGTCGAAATTTAAACAGTATTAAAGGTAATAAAATGATACCTCCTCCACCGGAACTAGCGAAAGGTACAACTCACTGGCAGTGGACCTTTGCATCATTAGGTAATTATCAGTCTAAGATGCAATCGAATGCATATTATCAGTAGCTTATTCTAGTTTTATTTAAGAACGTTAGAAGTCTATCGTTTTACTTTTTTTAACTGTAACCATGCTTTACTGTATAAACTCAAACTCAAACACTTATTTATTCAATTAGACTTCTTATAAAAGCACTTTTGAATCGTAATAACATTTTTTAACATTTACCACCGATACCGATACTATACCACATAATATACTTTTTCCTTCTGAATGATATACCGTACTTTTAGTAATTCAGTAGACTTACAACAAAATAATTTTATCTATTATTCAAATCATGTTCATCGCACAAATTTTAGTGAGCCTAAACTATCTAATATATGGTATGGAAGCTGGATGGATATCGCCCGTGACGCACGAACTACAATCCGAAAGATCACCTCTCGGAGCACCTGTATCCAACGCTGCTATATCGTTTTTGGCGAGTTTAGTTTCATTTGTAGCGGCTTTTATGGTTCCTGCATTTTCACATGCCGCCGACAATTACGGCAGGAAATGGGTCATTTTCGCTACCCCGTTTCCGCAAATAGTAAGTTCGAAATGACTAAATCTACCTAGCTTAATTTGTATAGTAACTACTAACTGTCACAAACTTATTTTGTGAGTGTAGATTAGTTGGAAATGTTCTGAATAAATTGATCACTAGGTACATTGATCATGAAAACATCTGTTTATACCTATTGTTTCAGATTTCCATAATTATGCGACTCGCTTTCCCGAACCTAATAGTTCTTGCTATTGCCCGATGTTTAGCCGGGATCACAGCAAGTGGAACCTTTATAGTGATCACAATATACTTAAGGGAAATTAGTCAGAATGATATAATAGCCACACTAGGTTCATTGCCGACGCTTTTGCAAAATTCAGGCTTTTTGTTAATGTTTATCATAGGAGCTACGTGTGATTACTATCGAATGTTATGGATCTTCCTATTGTTGCCTTGTATATGCGCAGTTTTATTTCTAACTATTCCCGAATCACCGGATTATCTCGTTAAACATGACAAATTAGACGTAAGCATTTTTTTCATTATTTTTAAATAGGTATATTGGTCGCCTATTTAATAAACTTCCTGAGAGACGCAGATTTTAATCCATACCAATATTATTTGTTTTTAAAATATGTTCACAATAGAATAATGGTTATTAGGTAAACAATTTTGTTTGCGCCACTGCCCACTGGCATAGATTGTTGATCTGTAAAAATAGTTAATATCGAAATGAAAAAATTGCATTTTAATTTCAGCACGCTCTTGAAACCATTGCCTTTCTAAGAGGTTTAACTAAAGACCATCCAATAGTAAAAGCGGACGTTGAATTTATGAAACGAATAGAAGATGAACATAAGCTTTTGCCAAATATTAGTTTTAAAGTTATACGTAGGTCACTTTTATTATCATAAGTCGTATCTTTTACGATAAAGTTTGTAAATAGATAATAATAAGCTTAACTTTCATAAGTTCAATAGTGATTTGCATAATTTCTTAATTAATAGATATCTACCTACTTTTAATAGTAATACTCAGTACTGAAACGATATGCTTTTTATCTCCCAACTTCTTACCTTTTAGCTAACATTTAAATAATTTTTCAGTGCGCGATAAAGCATGGCGTCGGGGCTTTTTAATATGTCTTGTTGTATTCACGATACACGCGTGGAACGGAGCGTTCACGATATTAGTGTTCGCCGAGTCTATATTAAAGGAGGGACATTTTAATATCATACGTGCCGAATATCAAACAATCAGCTTTCCCTCGTGTATGATTGTCGCTTCGCTTTGCTTTATATGTGTCGCTGAAAAATGGGGCAGACGGGTAAGAATACAAGTATTGTATGGAGGTAGCATATTCGAAATGTTCACAACAAGAATACATGTTCAGCTTTTATGTTCTAAGCTCATCATCACAATTTTAGCGCGCATGAAAGCTCGCAGGAATCAATTTATCTTTTATTGGCTCTACCAGTACCTATAATTGCTTGTGGCTCTACTAATACAAACGCTCTACATACATATTACCTACCTAATTTTAAATAATTAAATTTCAAATTATAGGATAATCCTATTGATGTACAGATATTATGACCAATATAACCGCGAACATTTTAGAAGATTTTGGCAATACAATATCATAACAATTCTCGCAAACAAACGCTATTCTAATAAGAAAATGATATTTTGTAGAACTTGCTACGTATAATTTTTTTATTCGTAGCAGCCTAGCAGGCTAAGATGTCTCGTTCTATATGTATATTCGAGCTCCTAAATCACTGTATAGGTATAATAGTATTGAACATTTCAACATTAGGTATATCTTTAACTGTAAGTATAAAATTCATATAAAATTCATGTCTAATTTAATTAACATCTTACAGAATCTACTAGCTACTTCTTTCACAGTTACGATGATAGCTTTTATCATCTTGGGCATTGGTCTAAAGATTCATCTCTGCGGCTATTGCATTCCAAACTTCCTGCCGTTTTTGTTGATGATAGTTGTTGTCGTTATGTATTCTGGCGGGATCCGACCACTACCCTCCATAATTGCCACTGAGATGTTCAGCTTTCAGGTAAAATCTACATTTTTGTAATCTGTACTACGAGTTTCATTTAAAAATTAAGAATTTGTTTCTTTGTCTGAACACACTAATCTCATGAAAATACTGCATCGATTTCAAAAATTCTACTAGTCTATATAGTTATATGTATCACGGGTGACGCCGAGGCGGACCGTGCGTTTATGTACCTATATCCAATAATACCCATAATAATAATTTCGTTTTATTGTTGCTATTTTATTATAAACTTTGAGATAATAAATAAAATAGAAGGAACATTTTAATTGCGTTTAATATTTGTTACAGATTCGGGCAAAAGTAATAGGTCTTCTCATCGCTTATTCTTGGGTGGTGGTCTCCACACAACTACTAGCGTATGGACATTTAGTCGACACAATCGGGCTTCCATTTACGTTCATTCTATTTGGTTTCATGAATTTTATTGGCCTTGTATCTTCTCTACTCCTCCCAGAAACGAAAGGACGAAATGTTGAAGAAATTAAAAAAATGTTATTGCTGGGGAAGACGTCTTAAATATCTATGCGTTGTCGATTGTTTCGTAATATATTGCATTGCGAAATAAAGGGGAGAAAATATTGATTTTGTAATTACTTAATATCATACAGACTAAAAAAATATTTTTCTAGAGTTAAAATGATGTTACGATAAGTATATTTTCTATGCATGTTGTATCAAGTAAATTAATAAAAATTTATTAGTAATCTCTATTTTTTTATTTTACTATTAATTAATTAATTATTAGAGGATAGATAGATATTGGAGGATAGTTATAGGAAAAACTCGTAATAGGTACTCAACAAACAAATTTAGAGACTATAAAGAAGATTCACATACTGGGCAATGTCTGTCTCTTATAAATATAATAATTAATTATTCTATACATTTTTGAAAGTAGGTAGGTATGTGAAGTTGAAATAAAACACGTCTGACATAAACTTTTTTATTAAATTCATAATATATTTCAAAGAATATTACAAATTTTTGCAGATCATTAATGCAGCGTCTCATTAATATTCCAATTTCCGTACACTATTCAAGTCTTAATATTATGTCTTTTATTCCAATAATGACACATAGTTATAGCTAAGGAATGTGTAAATAATAGTATATTCTGACTTTCAACAATAATTAGTATCTATAGGTAGGTAATAGGTATACAATGAGGATATATTCAAAAATATATATGTTGATTGTTCGTTATGGTCTTGGATATGTTATTTTTATGAGATCGAATTTAATTTGTCATTTGTTTTCCTAGATTATGGGTGCGGTATCATTTGCGATTTAATAGGCAAGTTTAATCCAACTAGACGAAAGTTTAATCTGACCTCATTGCTTATTTAAGATTTTGTACATACAACACTTGGCTCATTACTACGACCAAAGCATGCCAAAGCGAGATAGTTACTTACTAATTACAATAGTCGAACCAAAAACCAATTTTCCCCTATTCTTAACTTTACAGTTGAATTATAGGAAACAATTTATGCCTTTAGATATTATCTCAATGGATCCGCACCCAAATAAGCGCGTATTTTAAGCAAAAATATATATTTTTATTCTTCAATGTGCCTAGTGGAAGTAAGTTTGATATAATATGTAAATATGTATATAAATTGTTCATTGTATATTAAAATATTATTTATCGAGTACATAATGTTATTTCTCATTTCTGATATTTTAAATATTAAATGTTCTATTATATTTCTAATGATATTAATTGTAAATCGCAAGCTGAGGAAACACTATCAAGTAATAGAGACTATTTTCTAACAGAAATGAAAAGCGATTTTTTAATTTTCAAAGGTACTTTTTAATAGGTACTCGTGAAAGTTAAACCTAGTTATTTGGCTACCATAGATAAAAAATTGTATATATTATACTAGTTAATGCTAATAGCAATTAAACGTTATCCTTCTTTAGAACTAATAAATATTTGGCTATAAATACTTATTTTCAAATCCAGGCTACATTAAAAAGCAAAGACAATTTAAATGTAGGTGTATTCTTACTTTTCTTTATTATTGAGTTCTCTCAGACAAGAGGTCAATGGACTTAATTATTTTTTTTTTATAATTTATATATTTCTTGACATCGCCGAAAGCAATTAAACTTGGTCAGGTTGAGCTTAAAAATTGTAAACTTAACTGGTTTTAAATTGATACTAAAATATAGTAAAAAACACGTCATAAATAAATGAAACGAAAACAATGTTTGAAATAATTAATTTTGTTCGAAAGCGAGTTTCTGTAGCGGTGGTCGTTTGAGCAGGTCGTGTTTGTAGGCAGACAAGATGGCGCGGTTCATGCCGGGCTCTGATGCGCTTGCGTCCAGGAATTGTTTCATGATCCTGGTAAATTATAAAAAAAAATATTTAAAAAATGTGTTATCTCTTAATACACTGTTAAAAATCATCGTTTTTCCCTACTTTACCTTATGAATGCGATCTGATCTGAAGCTCGGTAGGTCTGTCTGTCTGTCTCTTTATCACGCGTAAACCACTGAATCGACGAAATTTCGGACAAAGATAGTTTTAGTCCTGAGAAAGGACATAGAGGTAGGTTTTATTGAAGTGAAAACTTCTTTAGCGGCGTTGAGCACTTTTTCTGTAATGGGTATAAAATCTTAAACTCGCGTCAGGACACGTGACCTGATCGAAAAAGCGTAAGACGGATGGATATCAAACATGCTCAACGTTAATAATCAAGTTTTCACTTCTGCCGGCACTCCCGGAGTGCAACCCGTCTTTTTTTTCCGGAAATCCCACGGATGGAAACTAGCTGGGTTGTCCTATGATTACGCGGGTGAAACCAGGGGCCGAAATCTAGTAATAAATAAACGTTAGCTTTATTTTCTGAGTATATAATAAAATGCTACAAACCGATTAGCAGAGTTGCCGCCAAACGTTTCCCTTTGTTGCAATAGTTCTGGGTGTTCCCCTAGAGTGTCCGTCAGAGCCGCGACCATGATGTCTGAAAATATAATATTGTATTATTATAATAAAAATAATGTAACGTGATAGCTGTAACAGCTGTAGAATACCTGTTACATGTATATTTTAATTTTGAAAAGTGTTGTGTTTTTATCTCTGAGTCTTTGAAAATACCAAATATGTATGTATTGAATTTGGTCACACAATAAGTTGGAACTGGAAATAAGATGGACCCATACATACTTGTTCTTTATATGAACTTTAAATAGATACAAACATAAACGATCGCGATGAATTAACGTGAAGTGAAAATTAGCACTTTTGCTACTACTACCAAAACTACTTGACAAGTAACAACGTGAATTCCATACCACTTTTCCTACTCAAACTTTATAGTTTAAGGGCCGATTTTTCAATCCTTGGTTAAAATTTATCCGTCCAATAAAGTATTACACGAACATTTTAAAATGTCACCTGTAAACTGTCATATACGGACAATTAGAATACATTTTTGAAATGGTAGTTTAATCTTGAAAAATCAGGCCTAAGTAGGAAAAGTGGTATGTGATACTGCACATACCCAGCACTTTCTTCTCGACGTTCCTAGAGAGCTGTCCCCGCTCGGCCTCCAGCTCGAGGAACGTCATGAAGCGCTGCATCGACGTGCGCGCGGACCAAGGGTCGCGGGACAGCGACTGGGAGAACATCATCTGTGATCACAGATGTTATGTTATTTTATTTTTACATAATATAATGGATTATAGCTATTTATAATTAATTTTAACAAATGATTATGTATTTTGTTAAGTTATTAGCATATCTGCAGTCTATGAACCTGTATTTATAGGCATATTTATACATTATGCGCTTGCTAGTGATAAATAATACAATGAATTATTAGTTATCGGGTTACAGTCGAAGGAATTTCCATAGGACAGATATTTTATCGCGGAAAAAAGTAGCGTAATTCCAATAGGATTGAGATGTTTTACCGTGGTCAAAAGTATTCTCTATAAATATATATAAATATAGCCTCTAGCGTCCTAACCATTTCCAAACACAAATATCGTAGGTATAATAAAAACCGCTCTCTTCTGTCGTAAAAGAAGATAGACGTTATTATGTTTTAGTCTCACGGTGTATAATATTTTAAATGCTCTGTATTATATGTAAGTAGGTATATTATAATAGATCGTATAAATAATAATTTGGTAAGTTAGATACATATAACCATCATTAATTAATAAAAGAAACGAATAAATTATTTTCGATAAATGAATTAAACACCTCATAATATTCGATGAGACCCGACGTTAACGCACCCGATAACTGTATAACATGACCGAAGTGTAGACAACGTAACGTGAACCTAACTCGTATTTCCCATTAAAATCGCAAAGGTCCATGAATAAAATATTCCTTTCCGTTACGCTCCAGGACAGTATAAAAAGTTTTCTCGACTTTCATAAATTTCAAAGAGAGTTTTTTCTCAAATAATAAGGAATTATTCGAGCGTAATATAATGTTACTTCGGAATTAGAACGCAAAAAGCATGAGAATAAGGATCAAATAGCTTCAGTTTCTTGGGTTTGTTTTATACGACACATATTTAACTGCTTTAAATACAACCATGACAAAAAAATATGGTTTTATGAAAGTAATTTTATTATTCACCCAAGCTAAACTCGTACAGGATACGTTCATCGGGCAGTATTTGGAATAGTTACAAATTAAAATGCATATTTCTCCTCTTCTATACTATAAAGCATTAAATAAGATATCTCATCCATCCAATAGAAGTAAGGATGATCCTTACATCAATTCCATTAAGTATACAATGTAAGGATGAATTCGGAAAGCGGTTAACCTTTTAGCTAGGCAAGATTTGATACGCTTTTACATGAAGCTTTATCTTTGAAACGTATCATTACGTTCCCATATGTACGTAACGATCAAACTATACAACAGTTTATTAGTTATATTGTGGTGCCATTACTGACAATTCAAAGTAATTAGTATTTAAAAATAAGTAATTAGTATGAAACTTATAGTATGTATTAGCAAGCTTGCTAATACATATTATACTCTAAGGTATGAAACATCTAAAAAAAACTGTTCTTGAAATGCAAGAAAGGATTGCTAAACAAATTGTTATGTGCAATGAATTTCCCTTTCCTTATTAGAATCACATTTTTACATCAGATCGGAAATGTAGAGGTATATAATATAAGGACATAATATACATATAAATACACACATGAAAACCCTAAACACAGTCGGGTAAACATACCTTAGCCAGTTGATAAATGATTTCCTCCAAGGAGTATTCAGTATAGAGAGTATCAGCGGCTCTCAATTTCTCCATCATTTCTTCGTATTCTTCCTCGCTGACGATTGAACCATCACGGTCGTAATCAGACGTGCCTGTTTCAAAATAAAATACTTAAATACTTTCTAAAGAAAGTTAGTTATACAGTTACAAATATTAAAATACAATAATGTGTAGGTACCTAATGAAATCAGATAAATGTCATTTATTTAGCGTCTAAATATAGTGCTATTTATAATAACATAAAGAAATAATATTGCAAAAATTTTCCGCCTAACATGCATAAGTTTCAGTAAACGTTTCTTTTAAACGAGATAGAGTGTGAATTTTAAGTGCCATTAATCCTCTGCATAAACAAAATATTTTTTTAAATGTGCAGGCAAAGCAAAACTTTTTTTGAACTTGACTTAGAGCAAAACAAAACTTGACTTGAATACAAGAATAAATATCATTTTATATTCATTAATAATATTAAAATACATAAAGGATATAAAATAGTGTCTAAACACGTGCAAATACTAACTAATAACGTTAGTCTGCATCATAGGGTCGTAAGCGCGCTTCGCAATCTCCGGGCGCAGATCAGTGGACACGGGCAGGGCTGGCACCACGCCGAGATTGTTGCTCATCTCCCACGTCTTGCCGGAGATCGAGCGCACTATGTCAGGGCTGCCGCCGAACGGAAATGACTGCATCGGCCGGTATTGAAGCTCCTGGAATTACGGTTAAGTAACTTTCATATTTTGTCATGTGGTTTAATGTAAAACTGGAAATCAATATCCGTACAAATCGAAAAATACGTCTAGAAACAATTAATGTAATGTCCTAAAAATTCACAGATATGGCAAAGGATATAATTATGTACTATGGTCTTTCATCTGTTACTCAAAGATTTATTCAATCCCATTTTCAAACACAGATACGAATGCAATAATGTACAAATAAATCCACTATAAAAACCTATCGCATCAAAATCGCCAAAGTTCTTTAAATAAAACCACGATTATAACCTTAAGTATATAAAACCAAGATGTTCTATTTAAAAGCATTTTTAACCAAGCCTAAGCACACAAAATAAATATTTTAGTAAGTAAGTGGGATATTAATGCAGAGCCACGTAAATGTTGGCGTGGGCGAAGTAATCGCATTGCCTTCGTTGAACGAAATACCAATTACTCGCTTAGTAAATCACAATGTTGTTTTATTCAGACGATCTTACAAATAGACACTATCTAATCTAAGTGGAAAATTGATAAACCTAGAATTTCTAGATTCGTAGCCGTATTTAACAGGAGTGAGCTAGGAGGTTTCAATTATGATATTAATTTTCCTAATAGCCAACAAATGTTCGGAGTGTTATGCGAAATGCGGATTACATTAAAACGAATGAATGTATGAACGATATTACCACAGTGTTTCCATGTCTAAATAAATCATATTCCAATACCGCAGAGTGTTGTAAACACTAAAGTTTTAAGAGTTTGTAATATTGCCACATCAGTCAGTTACATTAAATAACTTTACACAGATGGTTAGAAAGATAACCCAGATTGTAGAATTACGAAACACCCAGAACTTTCTAGTCTTTACTCTCCATTTGAATTACATTTGCAAACTTTAAAATGTTAGACACAAACATAAATGGGTCGCAACATTAATTACATTGGTGTTTGTTTAACAACGCTGAGAAGCGAGCTTCTTGAACATTTAGTTACATAAAATAAATAACTTTGCAAGTTTATTCGTGTTGGGTGGGACTGTTAAATAAGTGAAAATAGACAGAAGAGTTCTAAAATCGCTCAAAAGTATTAAGATACCATTTTTTCGAACATTAAATAAAATAAGCACTTACTTAAACACATAATATACATTTATTACATAATAACCGGCCATACTGTTTCCTTCTGATATAGTATATTTTGTGCAAGATTTAATTGCGTAGTTACTTTTCCATCAATAAGTAACTAGGTTTTTTTAAACAAAGCTAAGTAGAGAGTATAATGAAATCATAATATCATGCTAAGTTCAAAATATATTCATTTAATATTTGACTTCGATTATATTGGTAAAAGATAATCATAATCAACACTATCTAAATATGATATGCTCTGTGTAGCCTCCGATAATGTATTCACTACCTACTCCTGTAATAGGTATTGCCTAATATTCTGTAGTTCGGTTTCTGTGCTTATCAAACTAATATAAACCTATAAATTTATAATATAATCCTGCCAATTTAAACGATTTTCTCATACTGAAAATTTTATCTCGGCAAAGTCAGGAAATATTTCCAGGCGATAAAATTTTATTAGCTTAATGTCAACACTAATAGCACAGCACGCTTTAAAAAGAATAGATGTTCCAGGTTTATAGTATAATGTATAGTTGACATATTATTTAGGGTCAATGGATGGGTCACTCCTCCATTTATATACCTTGACCACACGTATGGGAACTAATGAATGAAAATGCTTTACTCTGCTTTTTTTGCTTTATACCATGAATAAATGACTAATCATAGGATGAACTAAATTAAATACAGTATTGTACAAACGGAGCTATCTCTATAAAATAAATAAAAAATGTATTTTATGAATTATCAACATAATTCCAGCATTCCCTTTAATGCTTTTAAATATTCTGAAATAGAAACGAGCTTTCTCGTCAGTAATTGTATACCGACCGTATAGGTAAATAAAACGTGCTTGTTACGGTCTATTTGTATACAACCAAGCTCACAACTTTTAACAGACGTGATATCATACAATTGACACATAAACGGCAGTTTAAATCGATGTCTTCACGCTATATCGAATCCTATTACGCTAGCAATAAAGTTTATTGTGCGTCGTGATTCAGTTTTATGATCAATCTCTGCTTTATAGTTTGTAGAGAGCAACCACATATCCCATTGCGTTATACGCCCCGGCCGCGGTACTAATAAGGTTTTGCTGACCTACTTCTCTGTATAACATGTTAAATCTCGGTGTCATCTTGAATAATGCATTTACGGCTCACGTACTTATAAGTTTTCCTTAGTTTTTCTCTGCTATAATGGTTTATAAAATTGTCGAGTTCTTTAATGATATATAGGGCGGAGTTAAATAATTACGTAGCTCATAAATAAACTGTGAGAGTAAGATTATAAGTACCTACTAAAGAGATGAACAAAATGGTAAAATAAAGCTACGGCGACAACGTTGCCGACAGCTGACAACACATTGATGAGGCCGTTTATTATAATTCCGATTTTCAATTAAGATTGTCGTATCTAATTACCAAATAAGATGAGAATCTATTATTTTGAAACTATTTAATTAGAACGGATATAATATTCATGTTGACTTTAATAATAATTTGAAGCTACTTTACATAGTCACCATTCCAAATAAAATTATATATTTTATCGTATAGAATAAATAGTTAAATTGTTAACTTAAATACACAAAAAAATGAAACACATAACGTATAATATGCAATATTTAATAAACATATATCGTGGAATTCTGATATAAAATATTGCAATTAAACTTAAAAATAAATGGTCCATACAACTGGTAAATTTTATAATTTATTATGTTCAATTACACCTCGACGAACGTCATTTCGATTAAAAAAAATACATGGGCTTTTTAGCAGCAATTGTATCTACGAAATATCGTAGCAGGCGTAGCAGATGCTACGTGATCTACGACATCCAATTATACACGTAACCTTACTCGTAACTTGAGTTTATTTATTCCCATTGCCTTTATCAACAATGTTTTACGAAAAAGTTTTCCTATTCGTGTTTTTTATGTGAAAAGAGATATATTTCTAAAACATGACTAATGGCAAGGAATTACTGTAAAATACTGCGTATGAGCGTATCTGCGTAAAAAATAGCAATCTCTCTCAATAAATAAACATATTTTGTACGAGATTAAAAGAAACATCATAAAATTATGGGGCTGTAAAAAGTCAAATGCTACAAAATTTTATTTTTTTATGACTAGTATGGGTGTTTGTTGTTTTTTTTTTACTACAAAAACTACTCAAAAAAAATTTAGTAAAATAATTTGGTATCGAATAGAACGTAGAAGTTAAAAATAAAGCATTCCATATCGGTTAAATTATATTATGTAAATCAAGCAATATAAAAGGGTTTGGGATAAAACTAATGCCGTAGGTACCAAACTTACTTATAATATTATGTCTTACATGAGAAAATGTATCGTTTAATGTATAAAAGAATTTCCACTAACAAGTTCCAATGAATTTAAATTAGTTTAATCGTCACTACCGACACAAGCCTTAATTTGAAAATCAATTGCAATGGGTAATTAAATAATTTCGTTTGAATAGAGCCTGCCGGTTGAAGCCGCGATAATTTATACATAAACAGAAATGTAGATTTAGTAGGGAATATGGCGGTATCTAGATGCAAATATGTATTAATAAATGCCTCCAAATTGCTTATTAAATGGTGATAAATTCCACGAAATTAAACCTCAAAAATAGTTTGTTATTTCATGAAATATTTTAATTAAAATCACAACGATAAGATTGCTTTTTAATACATAATATAGCTATAGCAGTCTTGAGATAAATTGATCCAATTCCTTAATTAATAATTATACTACAGATTTTAATGTATATTTTTATAGAGTAAAGTTATTAAGAATACGTTGAATCGGGTGATGCTTTCACAGCCATTAGATGAAAAGTATGTCGTATTTTTTTATGATTTGTACACTGTACAGTGAATGAAAAGCAGTATATTTTCGTATTATAATATTCTTTCACAGTGCGTGAAACTAAAACGATGTTCATTGTTTTATGAATGAAAGGCAAATAAATAAAAACTGTTTCTAACATAAGCCGTATTTATATCCAAGGTCTTAAAACTTCTCCATTCCATTGTACAAAATAATATATTAAAATAACTTTTAATTCTGAAAATAATATGATAACAGTTGTTTAAGTATACTTTAAGGCTTCGAAAAAAGGAGGATGTTTTCAATTCGTCTGTATTTTTTTGCTTCTTCCTCAGAACTTTGACTCAGAGAATCGATTTTGTTTTTTTTTTATTTGAAAGCTTGACACATTTTTTTAATACAAAAGCAATATTTTAAGGTTTTTTAGAACTTACCTTAGCATTCTGTTCCAATAGAGCGTTCCTCAGTTTTTCCTGTTGCGCATTTTGTTCAGCCGCATTGATATTCTGTGCGTAATGTGCGCGGAGGTAATCGATATTGAACTTTATTTCCTGTAGAAATGCGATCGCTTCTTCTTTGTTCATCTGAAATGGATGTGCTCATCAATTTTTACGGCGAAATTGCCTATAAAGGAAGTTACTTTGCGATTTAGTTACCATGCTGCAAATGTTTGATTTTTAGTATGGTCATATAATATATAGAATATTTTTGCTTACTGCTACTTTATACAAGTAAGCAATGAGTAATATAATATTTTACTCAGCACTAATTTGCAACAAGGTATGTTTTATAAACATATAAATAAGCAACCTCGTACGCAACAAAACCAATTAATATTCGAGTAGTATCATTGCATTTTTGTACAAATAATATAATATTTACATTTTAAATATAAGGTTCATATCGAATATTTTGAGAAAGATTATAAATCACGCCTTGTCAATCAATACTGAATTTCACATCAGTTTTTACGATAAATTTCTCTTCTAATAAAAAAGGCTGAGCATATGTGAAACCCATTGAATATACAATATACATGTCTATTTTTGCCATTTACAACATCAAAGATATACGCGATAATTGCTCAAAATATCAAAGCATTTCAGAATAAATTTCAACCCTCCTTTAATTAAAGTACAGTTTTGACACTCAAATTATTTTATTGCAAAGCTATTAATCATTAATGTCGTCTGACTTTCTAATTGCCCAGAATTATGTATAAAAGGAGATGAAACATCTACCACGCGTATTTTTTTATGGGATTTAATTAAACACATAGGAATTCAAAAACACATAACGATAAATTTTCAATTAACAACATGGCTCAACATTCAGACCTATCTCGATATCTACAACCACGACTAAGAATAAACAACAATCTCATGGTATTTATTTCATACGAGAAACTTCAAGAATTTTCATTCCATGTACATACCAATCCTTCCTGAAGGAACTCTTCAATAGCATTAGTGACACCATGTTCATCACCAGTCCAGAACACATATTCTGCCATATCCAACGGTGAGTATTGAACCCCAGAGTACGAAGCGTAGTGATCCATCTATTTCATAAAATAATGAGAACGTTTATCAATTTCTATGTATATAGAAAGTAAATTTAACTTGGATTCCCCTTCTGATGCTTGGTTGCGTTTCTCATTTATTCCATTGATGGATTTTCTTTAATATTTTTAAGGCACCGTTAAGAAAATCAATCAGTCTTCTTTATTGCGCGTGCCGAGACTTTAATTTAGACATGATTTGTAAAATATAAAATAAAGGTTTATATTTATAAAATATCAAATTGACCTTTATAATGTCTTGTAATGTTTCCTAGCTTATTGAATTATTTTGAAGGACCCTTTGGGCCGATTAACAAACACCGTACACGGTTATATTTTTAATGGAGATTTGTTATAGAGCTTGCTTAAAACATGAAAATGAATACAGAGCAGTTTGAAATATGATTTACAACAACAAAACCGCGCGTGTAAAGGCTTCAAGAGTTTCAGTGTCTATAAAATACTAGTATTTTTTTGTTTATATATTTAAAAAAAATGTGTGCGTGTACTAGTGTACACACGTAAGAAGTGAAACTTCTTTATGACCTTATTTTTCAAAAAATAATTTACTATATGCAACTTTACAGATATATGTCGAATCACGCTTGGTAGGGATAAGAAAAAGATGGCGCGTAACGGAAAAATGTCACGCGTAACGAAAAAATGTTACAATAAATTTTTTTCCAACTCCGATAAAGAAGTTTAACTTTAAAAAAACCTTTAAAACTAAAATTTGAGGTTTAGACCGTATATTTTAACAAAAGCCAATATAAAACTGAACACTATTGTCAATAACACGCATCAAGCTGTAACGTGGGTACAGGTTTTATGAGCTCCTTAGTACTTACGTCTGTCTCTCGTAAAACAACTTAACGACCTCATTATGTACTTGGAAAAATAGCTTAAATCGATTGTTAGAGTGATACATTCTTGATTATTCTTTTTACGGAATATTTTTCACAATCAGATTGTCTTTTCATTTAATTAAAAAATAATCTTATAAGAAGATCGATTACCGTATCTATATCTGCTAATTAGATAACTATACTATGCTACAATAATAAAATTCAAAATAATATGCCTATTTAATAATATGAAGTACTATCTGCTCTAACTAGAACATGATGCCTTAATGAAAGTTTTCATTCTTAGCTTTTTTACGTATTTAAATTGATAATATCTTAAGATCTTATCAGCCTTGTGACGATAACCGAGACTAATATTGATTTTACAAATTACTATGAACGTTCTGGTAGTTAAACCTTCTAACCTTGCTTTGATAATAATAATAAAAGCGCTCGAGAAATATTCGGAGACATAATTTTATACAAGAACAACTCAAACAATAATATAAAAATATCAATTTAAATAATAGAAAGTCGTCTTAGTTACACCATTTAATTCAAGATCGGCTGAACGGATTTTAATGATTATTGGTTAGTTAGATCAGTGTTCATTGGGATTAGGAGAATAGCTGACAAAATTTAAAAAACAACGATCCTCATGGAGCCTTTGCGAACAGCCTTTTAATAGTTATCTTCTTCTTCTCTTCTCTTCTATGTATAAAATTCTGGTGTCACAATGTTAGTTACCATACTCCTCCGAAAGGGCTGGACCGATTCTTATGAAATTTTGTATACACGTATGGTAAATCTGATAATCGGCTACGGCCATTTTTCATACCCCTTAGTGATAAGAGTATCGCAGAATAACGTTTGCCGAAACAGTAGTTTTATATAAATGTGTGGTTTTACTTACATTATTCTTAATTTCCTTGTTGATATCAGCGTTGAAAGCTCGTCGGACCGCTGTGTGGCCGTTTGGAGGGTTGAACTGTTGAGTCGCAGAGCCTGGTTGAATCAGACGAGCCGCTCCGTGGAATACCTAGGTATTACAAAATGAAGAAAATTTTAGAATACGCAGCGTAGCCCCTTAATTATTTTAAAGTGATAACTCCTCTATTGAAATGATACACATATAGTTATTTATGTTATTTTATTTTATAATGCGGATTTGTCTGTGGTGATAGATGTGTTCATAATAATTAATGGTGTAATTATACGTTCAAATAAATTAAGATCTTATTGTGACCACCGGTTCTTAACATTCGTTTAAGCATTCGTTATAAAGTTTAAAACGAAAAATATAATATCTAACATCTCAAAAGCTTTTTGTTTGTCCAACGAAAGTACCTAGTATTTACTATCATAACTGCTTTTTATATTGCATTAATAATTTCTTTTCTTTTTATAAAAACATGTACCTACTCATTATATTTTCACTTAGAAATTATTTCCGCAGCTTCTTCTACTAACTGATTGCGTTGAAGAAAATGCGAAAAGATAAATTAGCAAGATTAGTTTTAAACTTTTAGCTACAACCCAGGAGTAAAGGTTTAATATTCAACTTTTAGCTGTTTAATAAGATTATCTTAGATACGTACGTAGTATAATACATAATATATAGTTGAAGTATATTTTTGAACAAAGAAACAATTATACATATTATGGTTAAATTTAACAAAAAATATTAAAATAAATTTAATGCATAACATTCCTAACATTTACTAAACACAAAGAAAAATGGTTTCTTAATAACCACGAACTAACCTTGACAGAATTTTTTTTCACACATTTGAATAAATGAAAAATTCGAATAGGTACGTGTAAATTCACACAATAGGGTATTCCAGTAAACGAGTTATTACAATGACCGTTTGATAAAGTAACAAATGAATTACACATAACTTGTTCAATTAACCTTATTGCCTTTGAAAACAATATATGTTTCATTCGTTGTAAATATTACACGAAACACTAGATTTCAATAAATTAAACTTTTTTAACACTTTAACAAAACACTTGGAAATTTGCTGATAAGTTAAAAATAAAGCTATGGCAGGAAAGTTACCTCTTCCTAATAATATGAACAATGCAATTTAAATTTTATTATTTTTGATTAAATAAATAAATAAGTATATATAGTATTATATAGGTATTTACTTGTATTTATTTAAATACAATAATTTATAGTTCTATAGGGAATGTAAACTGAAACTAAACAAGACAACAGAAACACTAAAGAATATAAACGAAACACATTCAGAAGTACAAGACTGTTTAACATACACGTGCCGATATTGGGAAGTTTTTCAGCGTCTGATCAATACTTGGACGTCACCTCGCAGACGTTTCTCGCGACGCGAGAGCAAATTAAATAATGATACAATTTAATAATGTATTTGAAATTTATTTAAATGTTATAGAAGAGTAACATTTTGTTCTTGCGATATGGTGTATATGTATAAAGTTAAGTAAATTGAACTTTTAAATAAAAGTTTGTAAATTATTTAGAAAAAGTGCTTTAATTTTTTTACAATAGATACGATCAATCAATCAATCAATCTATCTAAATCTATCTAGCAATTTGAAGTTATTTTATAGATACAAATTACGGTTATTCATTCGTGGAATGTATTGATAAGTCACGTGTTCGATATATGTAGGTAATATGAAGAAATTGGCGTGTGTGTGTTTCGTAGAACTATTCACAAAAAAATTGGAAGTTTTAAGAAAGCAAATGACATGAAAGAACTAGGTACATTTTTAAACATGACGTATCAGCACAGCGTATAAGTTTATAATAATATCTTAAACGCAAGATATAATATGAATTATGAACGATTTGAAATTTGTCAAAATGGTCGTTTATAACATGGTTACAGCTTGTATAGATGAGAGAATGTGTACATATAATTTACATCTAGGATGTAATAATAAGTACCTATAGTACTATGTATGTGCATAAATGGATTATGTTATTGACATGTTTGAAAAATTGCATGATTACAGTTGCTGATAGCAATTCAAACTGATTATTTGATACAAAGTAATTTTCCAGAGTAGATTAAAGGCTGCATTTAAGCTGAATTACGGAAATTATGTCAGGAACATAACATTGAGTAAGAATGTTCTTTCTTTGTTTTAAATCTTTTAAAAAGCACCTTTTAACCTGTATTTGAAAAGAAGAATCTTCAGTAAATTATTCGCTTTAAATATAAAACAAACATACTCTAAATATTATATGTGGACAGTAGTAACATATAAGTTTCTTTTTTATTAATGTAGAAGTGAAAAATTTATCGTATATTACATTAAGAGTCCTTAACGATTTTAGAGTGATTTTTACTTGTTTCTGTAA
>CAJQZM010041537.1:70328-87189 GCA_907164665.1 Colias nastes | reverse complement strand
ACGTAGCCATGTTTTTTAAGCCCCGCCCACTGGTCCGTTGTCAAATACGAATTGCTATTCGTTATAAATAATAATAATAAATAATAAATTTATGCTATTCGTTATTCTATTTATGGCTTCTATATCTATTTTTATTCTATCTCTAAAGCTACGATTGTTATAAAAATATATCGTTTTATTTGTATTAATGAATCGTTAAATGTTTATATTCAAACAAATGAGACAAAAATGTATCAGTTTCAGTTTATTAATACAAAAACATGCCAGCAGGGTGAGACGAATGTCAGAGAATAGAATAACGCTAAGGAATAGAAACTGCTATCGCCAAATTATTGACATAAGCTCATGACATTTTAGTAATGGTTCGGTCACACCACCAACGGCGACGACGACCACGACCAAAATTCCCATCCAGACAAAATTTGTTCAAAATAAAACATTAAAATTTCCCCTCATACCGATACTCGGAAAGAAAAAAATTTCGAGGTCAATTAATAAAAAAACAGGTTTTTTTACGATTTTCGCCGAGACGGTAAGTTAATTATATAATCACCTCGAACCAAATTTGTAGATCATAAAATTATCTATAAAAAACTTCAAATACATTTTTTTCTAGGAGCCACCGTTTCTGAGAAAAATCTATTTTTTCATTCATTGATCTCAAAAAAAAAGTTCCAATCACCAGAACGACAGGAAATTTTAATATTTTATTTTTAATTATGTTTTGTACAATTTTTTTAAATTGCGACTGGATGAAAACTTTGTTCGTAGTCGCCGTCGTCGTTGGCAGGGTGAACAAATCCTTAGCAAAATATCATACGCTTATGACAATTAGTATCGATAGCGGATTCTATTCCTTTGCGTTTTGACGTTTGTCTAAGCGCTCAGTTAGGAAAACGTGCTTATAAGTTAATGTCAAAGTTTCATGGAAATAGACACGTTTTTGTAACATCAAGGAATATTGGAAGCTCGACAAAAGCGAATTTCATGGATCAATAGTTATGTCGTTTTTATCATCATAAGGCTATAAAACTGCTGATAGATAAAGCTTTATCGGGTAAATTAATATCAACGAACCGGGTCATCACTCAGATTATTCAATAGTTACCCAAAAAATTGACATGTTCATGACTTTAATTAAATGTTATCCTTCACTAAAAATACTATAAGGATTCAGATAGTCCCCTTTTATAGGTACTTTAATGAGAACTATTTTCAAAATATCCTCTCTAAGATGCTTAAAATCGTTTAATCTTTGTGTAATATATTTAACGTTATAATATCTATAATTTAAGCTTCTTTTGTATTTTTTCATTTTATTTTGCATAATATGGACATCAAACATGCTATAAGTCCGGTGTATAACAAAAGATAGTATGACAATGAAATCTTAAACTTTATAATGCCCGTGCTATAATAAAACTGCACTAACTTTCATATTAAATATGCTCCTAGCACCATAAAAGTAATGGGTTAAGCTTCGTGTGGGACGCCTTACGACCCGTTCGCAATTAAGTAGACTACTGCAGTCGTCATAATGATTCAATATTAAATTTAATTAAACGACAAATATTAAATTGAAGAAACCAAAAACTATTTGACTTTTAATCCGCAAAAGGATTTTACCCAGACACACAAAAATTAATAATAAATTGCGAATGAAACTTTTTGTCAATCTTTTTTCGGCGGACTTTCATTGCTCAAACGTACAACGTAACAAGAGTAAAAGTTTATTAATTTTGTTTGAAATATGTATATATATAATTAATGTGTACTTTTCCATCCGTGTATACCTAACGTGGAATTTCTTTTGAATATTATTTACATTATAATATCCGTATGGATTTTATTTGATATGTACTTTATCATATTTTTAAATAAATTATGTATAACTCACCTATTTTAAGCTTTTCCAATTGCTCCACAGGAACATCCTTTAACATAATAATTTGATTCAATTGCTTTGTTAAATAATAACTTATATTAAAGTCACTCAGATAAATCTAAGAATAAGTAATATGTCACAGTCATAATTAAGCATTTAATTGTCCATTCATACAGCCTAATAGACCATTTAATAAGCTGACTGACTTAAACTATTCATACAGTAGAGTAAACTTGGAACAAAAAATGCTGTTCGTCATTCTGCACAAGTTTTCCATCGACATTTTCATTTAAATTTAAATTGCTCGAGTCAGTCACGGCTAAATTTACAATATTCCTGTAAATGTTGGTAGTTTTAGCTAATATTAAAGAGTTTACACTATTTATTGAACAGGATAGTAATAAGTACTTGTTCAAGGATCTATTTATTAATTCATTCCATAAAAAACAAGTAATTTCATTGATTATTAGTAATAAGATAATCTAATTAAAAGTATAAAATAATCAATCGTTACTTACGGACTTGTCGTCTTTCATATCTGCAACAAAGAAAAAGTTGTTAATTAAAATTATATACTAATCGTTAGCTAGGATAAACGGACTAATCTTCCGTGGCTGTTCACGGCTAATTACATATAATAAAATATCGAGATGTTCTAGTAGTTTGGGTCCCTAAGCACTTTTATTCAAAACATGTTTAAATGGGACGTGATACTTATCCATAACTAAAGCTTTCATAAGTCCGAGGACTGCGCCAATACGATTGAATATTTTTAGGGATAGGGAGTATTACTAGAGAAACCTAATAATAATAATTTACGGTGACTATGTTATATTTAGAAACGTACATAACACGACATTAAATACGCAACTGAATTCCCAAAATAACCATTAACAACACAGCGTTCTATTTTTACCTTTCATATAAATCAAAAATAACATAATAGACGGCTCTTTTCATCCCCCATTTCCCTTTAATATAGAATATAGATTCACCATTTTGCTTCGCGATACAAATCTACACCCACGCTTCAAACATTCATCAATCATTTAAAAACGAGGTTGTTTACCTCTCGGGGAATATTGTAATGGTCACAGCGTATCATTAGAGCCGAGAATATTTAGGTTTTTGCTTTAATTACGTAAACAGAATTTATAGCGTTTCATGTACTAAATATAAACGAAACTTTTTGCGAATTTCATTAATTAAGGTGTTGCTACAGTAAGGACAATAAATGCTCAGCTGATACTTACTCGTAACTTAATATTTTCTATTGTATTATTTTTGTAATACATATTTACTCTCATCTTAAGAAAAATACTTCGTTAAGATACCAAAAATATAGTACATAGTAATTATTTAATTATAATTTTATTTAATAAATATTTAATATTTTGCGCTAGGTATACATATTATAAAGAAATAAATTAAATGTGTTTGCAGAATAGCAGTCATAAAATCTATTGGGCAGTATTACCTAGTTGTTTTGAACAGCTTACGCAACTAATCTTTTGACTTTCAGAAGTTTTTGCTCCGAACCTTACATAAACTTTCATATTGATAAGATTTATATTTCAATAGTTATACACAAGAATAGTTGAATTAGCTTGTACGAATTTCGTGAATCTAATGTAAAATTAACGAATCAATCAATCAATTAAATACATGACAATCTTCAGTGAAGGCGAAATTGGGTCGGGCGGTAGTCGTTAATGAAGAACGATAACGAAAAACGCGGACAGACTGAAAATCAGCGCTGTTCGGGTGTTAGCATGACTGAGTCTGTTCCGATTGCCTAATATATTATTATGTTTACTTTTTAAGTTAAGATAGTCTAAGTTTTTGTTGGCAATAAAGCTTTTTTTCTTTCTTTCTTTTCTTTCTTTCTTTCAAATTAATAATATTATGTATAGCTGCCTTAATTACTTATGCTAATAGAAGCATTTTATATTTAACGTAATGGTTTTTCGTATAACTCTAATCAATTAACTAAATTCGGAAAACGGTTGTAGTTTGTGAAAGTTTTCCTTACTTTAATTGTTTAAGCCTTAAACTTTCTTTAACTTATTCGTCTTTATTCAGTGTTTTGTGCCTTCTTTTTTCACGATATTAAAATACGTTAAAAGAGACATTCCAGTCCATGCAAATATAAACTTATAGGTAATATGTATGTATACACTCTTTGTATGGAATAAAAATCTCATCTATTTCTGTACGTTAAAATAAGGTGTTGCAATCTGATAAATATTTCACTGCATACTCGTGTCAACATATCAAATATTCACAGAAGCACATTACAAGCCGTGATGCTCATAAATCCAAAACATGTTAAGCTCGTTTATTTTGTATTCTGAGGCTCATGCAAGGTCAATGCCACCGCATATTTTATTCAGCTTTACAAAACATAGCACCTTTATACGAATTAAAAGCTATTATTTTGATGGTATCAGTAGAAGTGGGAATATAGACAGTACCGAACATTTAATCTGACTGACTAGTATGTGCATTGAAATCTATGATTGAAACCCTTTACTTGATTCTTCAAGTAATGTATGGGTGAATCTAATCTTAACTTTTACTTTATACTTAGAAAAAATAGGTACATTAAAATCTAAAACGTAAAAAAAACTTATCTTGTATTACCTAGGTACATCATATCGTAGAATTTAATTACGTATAATTTTTGATATCATGATCCTAAAAAAATATTTATTTCGAACCCAATTTGAATATTTAATCACCTACCTATTGAAAAATATCAAATATGTGAAACTAAATATTGTATTGTTCACTTTTACATATTCACATAAATCACATAATAAAATAAATAAAAATAAAAATAAAATAAAGTTTATTGACTCAAAAAACAAAAGCACAAGGTGTATACAGATCTTATTTGCAGGTACATACATTTTTATTTTACATACAGAGTTTAAACAATGACCCCTATGCTAGGTTAAACCTGTGTTATAGGGGTCATTCGTACATAATAACATTATTATATTTATATGTACTTACAATCTACATGCAACACATAAATGTAGGTGAAAGTATTATAAAAAAACAGATTAAAAAATAACCTTTTTTAAATAAAATTATAGTTTATGATTGTGAATGTGAGCGCATGCGTGTATGTGTGTGAATGTGTAGGAGTGTGTATGGATGTGTGTATGTTATATATTTATTGTGGTGTGAAGGAGATTCTCAGAGTCGTCATAGTTAAGCGTGAGAAGAAATTCTTTAAGTTTAATTTTACATTGGTAGTTATTATGGGTGAGTAAATTTAATTTTTTGTCTAGAGTGTTGTATAATTCCGTGCTTAAGTAAGGGTAAAATTTTTTTGCAAATTGTGTTTTAGTAAAGATTTTAGGACAGGGAAGATTGCGTCGTTTTGGAGCAGATGAAGAAACTTGCTTTGGGGATAGGGTTCCATGTTTGCGTAGTACTGTGCGATACACGTAGAATTGACGAACCGTCATAACCACAAATTGAGAATAAACCTGTTCGGTGGGGTATCGGAATGGTTTATTTAAAAGGGTTTTAATCACAGCTCGTTGAGCTCTTTCTGCCTGTATATTGTATAATGCTACTTTTTGAAGATCCTCCCCAAACGGTTATGCAATAACTGACGATGGATTCGCATAAGGCCGAATATACCATTTTAAGGATATCCCTATGTGCGGCGAGTCTGAGTTTTTTGAAAACAAAAATAAGTTTTCTAATACGTGAGGAAACTGCTTCTAAATGGGGTTTCCAGGTTAAACAAGCGTCTAGGTGCACCCCTAAATATTTTACTGATGCAGTACGGTTCACGGACGGGCAGTGACAGTTTCTCTGGCTTGTACACGAGTGAGCTGTGAGGGTGTAAGAATTTTCGGCTGGAAGTGATGATTGTCTGGGGCCAAAAGTGACAAAGCATGTTTTTTGGATGTTAAGAGTGAGACTATTAGATGCAAACCAGGACATTATTACACTAAGCGAGTACTCGGCTACTTTTTTAGTTTCACTCCAATCCTTGCCGACAGCTATTAGTGCAGTGTCATCAGCGTATGCTATAACCTTAGTAGATGGTAGTACTAGTTGGCACAGTTCATTTACATAGATCTGGAAAAGGAGAGGAGAAAGCAAGCTTCCCTGGGGAACTCCACAAGTGACTACTGTATGTACTGTACTTTGCATTAACAATAATATATTATTGTTAATGCAAAAGCCATACAATGAAAGTACATTTCATACAAAATCCTCAATGTATAGACGAATAACCCAAGAGCTGGCACAGTTTAATCATTAAAGATAAAATCAGAATTTCAGCTTGTTCACAGTTCGTTAATTAAAACAAGAGTTTATTTTAAAAACAGCTATAAAAGATCTGAACTGGAGATGAAAACTTTTCAATACATACATTAAAAACCTAAGTTAAAAACAATAATTATTTGCAGTAACATTTAAAATATGTATATAAAAGCGCTTTTAAAAGATTTTAGGGGGTTGATAGAAACACATAGGCTACGCGCAGACATACAGCGTTCTGCGTTCCGCGTTCTGCGTTCTGCGTTCGTCAGTTCTGCGTTCTGCGTTCTAACGCACACAGGAGCCGTTCAAGACATTTGCGTTCTATTTCGCGACTCTCCGCACGTGAAACATGTCTCTCGAAAGTTCATCTTCCGAAGATGAAGCCTTGCTTTTGTGGAGTCTAGAGGAGTCAAAAAAAAGTAGAAAATGTTGGGTGTAGGTACCCAGGTAGTTGGGGGTAGGTATCAACACAAAACGAGATGATATGGGAGAATTTAGTATTCTTATCCCTGAGCTGCTTCAAGATGAAGAGAGATTTTATATTTATTTTCGAATGTCAATAAATAGCTTCAATGAGTTACATTTTCTATATCAACGCTCGGACCAGCCATAGCGAGAACGCGAGTTCTCTGTATTTCTGAGCAGAGAACGCGAGAACGCAAGCGTTCCGAATGACCGCCGCGGTCTAACTGCGTTCTGTGTGCGCCGGCGCTATAGATCCTTCACATTACAAAGAACGCGGAACGCAGAACGCAGAACGCAGAACGCGGAACGCAGAACGCTCTCTGTCTGCGCGTACCCATAACTACAAATTATTAATTGTCAGTACAATGGAATTTAATTTGAACTTTTGTTTTATGATTTACGTAAAGATGAATATTCAGTATTTCGAACTCTAGTCGCCTGGAATCTCTTGATAAATGGGTGTTTAATTAATCAGCATGAATGCTAGAATTACATTTAACCGTTATGTTTGCTTATGGACGTACAAATGAATAGTGGAGATGAGACTACATTAAAGTATTTTTGTAAATTTACTGAAGTATAAGTATGTTGGTCGATGGTACCAAATGTTATAATGATATTATTCTCGTATGGTAAAAGATTTAAGAGAAAATGTTGTGTCAGGTAATTATTTTTTATATAATAAGTCGTTCTAATATTATAAAAGCGGCAGTTTGTGAGGATAGATATTTGTTTCGCTTTCACGAAAAATCAACTAGACGGATTTGGATGAAACTATAAAGTTATATCGGTTATACATCAGAATAACACATGAGCTATAGAAGTACTCTATATGCCCATGGTTGCGCAGTATAGCTAGTAGGTATGTATAATCAAAAATACGATAGTTATGTAATTTGAAGTTAGCAACATCTATCTAATTTAAACCGAGTCTTTAACTATTAACTTGTGATTGATTTTGAGAAACCGTAATCAAAAGACTGAAGAGGGTATTATATTACAAAGTTAATTAACTTGATGTGTTAATCGACTTACGTAATAGCGGATAACTCCGTAAACGTATACTACGGATATACTAAACTTAATTAACAAGTATATTTATAAATATAATGGCTTGTTGTTATCTAAACAACGTATTTAATGTATGAAGATGTAATATAGTCTTAATTATATTGATGTTATATTGTATTTATAAAATTAAACACCACAAAATAAATACGCTTATCTGTTATGAATACTTTCGAATATTGAAAAAAGAAGAAATATCAATAAGTCACTTTTATTCAAAAAATAATAAACATATTCTAGACATAATTCGCATATCGTTAAACAGATATAGCTGGAATGAAATTTGATAAAGATGTTATCTTCAAAATGGTTTGCATCAGAGACAAGATTGAAATATTTAAAATTGCCACACCTTATAAGTAGCTTTATAAATGTAAAACTATTCATTGTGATTATTTTTTAAAATAAAAGTAAAAAGTTTAATTCATACGAAATAAGCTTTGTTTTCTCGTAGCCTAAATTACTATTTAATCAATAGCCCTAGTCATAAAATTACGAAGAAAAGAAAGGGTGAACACATTTTATAGCACGTTGTAGTAACACCCATTAAAGCGAACCGTTTTTAAATGACCCAGACAATATCGTCCTCCTATAGTGCACTTAACGTTCGAGTATGAGAAGAAATTTATGCCTAGAGGAAAAATGCATCATTTTCCTCTACTTTTAGGTACAACGTAATATATCAGTTTAGGTACATACCAGTATCTACTTCTTATATATCTATATCTTTATGTAAATACCATTTAAATAAACTACAATTCCTTATTGCTACTATCTAGTATAGGTATACCTATCCTCTATTAACACGCATTTCATATGTGTCTGAAATGAAACGGCAATTTAGTCAGAGATGTATGAAATTGCATTTACCTAGTTCTAGTTGCAGTATTGCATTAAAGATGAACGAGCATTTGGTTCAGAAAATATCTATATGTTAATACGCAATGGGTACGTGTGTCTACGAATAGCAATAATATACGTAGTTTAAACATATTTAAGTTTCATTACAATCTGATATCGATCCTAGTATCTTATAATATATTCTACTTCACTAACACCGAATTAAACTCAAAGAACCATATTGTTTTCAAAATGTTATTCGTGGCTTACTGGTCATTGTTCTGAATTTGAGAACATAACGTATTTTAATGCAAAGTCATGGCTGTATAAGCTTGAATGAACGCGTGAAGTACCAACACAATTTCCTTATGTTGGCACATCTTTCGCTATATATCTTTAACAAAGCCACTGCAGCGACAAGGATAATGGTTAAGGAGAGGACGAACAGTTCTTAGTGTTATAATGTATTACCAACCTGTCCTTGCTACCTACGCCTTAAGTTCATCTTAAGAGTAAGTATTTGTTTGGGAATTAAACAACAACAACAAATTTATAGCAGGTGTAACAGGGTAAAAACATAAAAGCGCACATAATGTTACTTTCTTCTCGAGTTCTCAGTCACGAAGTTCTTTAATTTCATCTGCAATCAGTCAGAAAAACTATTAGCTCGTCTTAGTTGGAATCCTCGAAGATTTAAACGAGTTTTGTTAACGCATAACGATGTTAAATAAAATTCGTAATTATCAAAAATAAATTTCAAAATAACGTTGAAACTCATTGAGACACACTCCCAAGACATTGAAAGTTCTTTAGAAGCTAATTAAACATTTCAAAGGGCTGAAACATCCAAGTGAAGCCACGTTACGGGTAATCATTGAACCGAAAGTCTTCAAAACACGTGCTCTTAAAACGAGAGTTAATAAATCTGACGAAAATGGTATAAAAATAATTCTGTTTTAGCGCTGGGATTATGGAAGCACGTTTCCACCGAGTGAAATCCCGTTGCACACGTGCTTGTAAATTGCCTTTCGCTAAGCCGACAGACGCGTTTGGGAAATAGCGAGCGGGTATATTGACAAATGACAAGCGAGGATAAGTCGATAACTCGATAGCGATAAGTCAAAACATTCCTTCGAAATGGTAGCAAAATACCGTGGAAATACTCTATAAAAACTAGATCACAAAATCGTATCTAAATCACGAAATAATATACCATTAGGTAACATAAAAGTGTAAAGACACTCGTATATAATAACATTAGCTAGCTTTAATTCTGTCTCCAGGCTCGTTGATGAATAATCTGTAATTAAACCACATTTACGCGCCTTTGTACGAGACCTGAATTCCAAGAGACTAGGCCGTTAATTAGTCTACATAATTGTAGAGGATCCTATATTTTGAATGTTTAAACGTGCCTCCGTTTTGCCCAAAAACATTTTGAAGTAATTACAATGTGATCAGTCCTTAAACAATGTACTTTACTATGTAAATATAATTTCCACGGCATAATTAATCGATTTTATCGGGACCTCGAAATTCTAATCAAAACTTAAGCCCACGAATTGCTATAGAAATTTAAAGATCCATGAATCTTAAGTAATAATTTTTCTTTTCATTCTAAATAATTATTCATCGATGTTAAAATAAAATATCGATTAAGGTAATTGATATTCTATACTTTGTTAACAGGTAGATATTAGAAGGGTATTAGTTACGCTCGCGATATTCTTCTATTGTCATACAATATAACAGAAGAAAATATAAACCATGCAAAACTAGTAACTTTCTGTTTTCTGAAAACTAGAAGTAAATTCGTTCTATTTTCCTGTTTTTTATACATTTTTTATGTAAATTAAATTCGCTATTTGAATAAAATAATTAACTGTTATTGGTCACACTGTGAGTACTATGAGTACATGGAACAAAGTCAATCACTATTTTTTTCGTAATTGCGAAATTTATCAGAACAGTGTATCAGTAATGAAGTGATATAGTTAATATCTTGTAAAAATATTTTAAAATAAATTGAAGGAAAACGTTTTCATTTTGCGTATGCTGTGTTCTACATAATATATTAGAGGCATCTAGTTACTAACACGAATAGGAGACAATGCCAAAGCATCCTTTTACAGCCTTACTAAAGGAATATTGCGGCTTTAGACATAACTTTAGCTTCTAGACGTAATACGGTGGAATGCAGGATTTAAATTTAAAAATGTTCCTATAAATGAAATGAAATGAATAATTTATTTGCAGGAATTGTGGTTAACTACAAGGTTTTACAATATATTACAATAAAGTCCGCACAATTCGCCAACAAACTGGTATACAAATATTTATGTGTATTTAACTAACTAAAATACAATATATTTTAGATTAATTTTAATATTTTACATTACAGTTATTATTATTATCGTCTACCTTTTCTTTTTGTAAAAAATAATATATTGTTAAGATTGAAATATGTTTCCTTCTATCTGTACATAATACTTTTCTAAAATCAAATTGAACAAAAAAACAATAACTTTAGATACAATTAGATTTACTCGCAAAAGTGCATTCACTGTGTTCATAAAACTCGAGAAATTCCTTTTCCACACATAAAAATATATCAGCGAATGTTCTCGGGACAATTTGAAACTGAATAATTCGATTCTCTCCGCGCACTTATCGAATTTAATGCCAATGTTGCCACCGAGCGAATATAAAATGAATGTATAAAACAGAAGTTGAGCCGTAAATTAAGGAAAAAAATCTGTGACACACGAATAAAAAGATACGTACAGTGAGTAGTGTGTGAGAGATAGTAAATATTTATTATTATTTAATGGCTTGAAAACTTTACTTAGTTAATAAATTCCCTAGAATTTTAACTCAGTTCTTATAATTTTGTGCCTCTCATGCTGTAGTATATACAATACGAGTTTATAACTTTATGTTGCGTGGTTGGAGCCTCGGCGAAGGCAAAGAAAAATTCTGAATATAGTAGAGCACAGCAACAAATATGAGTGAAAAGCATCTTCCGATTCCCTCTGTTTTACACAGGAATTTAATTTAGTATGAAAATCTACTCGATTTTCAAACTAAAACATTGTGTAATATTTCTAGAAAGTACTTAACACACTCAATAGAACTGAGAGCATTATGATGAAAGGGTAAAAAGATTGCTTCTTGTGCTGTTTAATAACTTCCGTCCTCGGAGTTAACAGAGCATTTCAAAGACTCATTCAAGTGACCCATGTTTTTGTTATAATGTAACTCGCCACCAGGTCCGAACGAATTAAAGCTTTAAACGTATGAGAAATAAAGGTTTCTATTGTATGCGTTACTACAAGTAATGAAAAATCTTTTCTACAAAAAGGTCACCAACATTCCTGCGGTACCACTTCAGATTATAAAATAGAACAAAAAGATATGAAAGTCCTATCAATATAATCAAACACAAAAGTAATCACGTCAATCGGTTGAAAACCCACGGAGTTATCGAGTAACAAAACCAAAAAAAGTACATTCGAATGGAGAACCAGAAGTAGGAACTTAAAAAAATATATAAGTATATTAAAATCTTACACGTACAGATATTTGCTTCATTTCATAATAAAGCACTTCATTATTTCAAATAGTTAAATCTCAATCCAAAATATTGTTTCATTGTAAAAATAAACTTGAAACTTTAATATTTCAAATGTAATTTCCAGAGCACTAGCACAATTTTTATTCTCTCTTTGATTTATATTTTTAACGCTGAATTCATATTTAAGGACACTATTTTAATTTTATACAAAATAATTTATGTTCTTTCCTGTTATTATTATATCACTTTTATTTTCGTGTATACTGATTATAAATTCAAAAATGCGTTTGTTTCTCTGTCCACAATCTCACTCACAATAGAGCAAACTATTGATAAAAAGTATAGGAGTAAAATCGGGAGATAATCTTTAGTCCGAGTACCACGCGAGCAAATCTAATAACCATGGTTTTTCAGATGTATTTAATATAATTTAATTTGCCAAAATGCGTTAGTAAGACCGTTTGAAATGTTATATTAAAATACCTTAAATTGTATTAGAAACAGAAATAGGCCTCACGAAAGACTGAACCGGATTCAATAAATCTCTGAAGAAACCTTCCCTTTTGCGTAGTATAAAATATGTAATATACCTACTCGTATACGTATTATAATACTACACATTACTCGTATATCATTGTTTAAATATAACTTTATCATTTTTCAGTGAGTAATTATTATCTTTTTTGTATTTGTCGCTAACTGGATAATGTTTTGAGTGAGAATTCTTCATTACAATATATTGTTGATACTTTCTATATTTGTATTTGATACTAGCTTTCGCAACCCGGCTTCTCCCGTGGTACGTGTACTATATAGCCTTTCCCGAATAGAGTGAAAGAAAATTGTCGTTTTTATGTTTTCTGTCTCCATTAGAAACTTGTGCCTTAATAAAAACGTTAAAACAACCAGTTGAATCGGTTGAGCCTTTCTCGGGTTTTGTGCTTAGCAACACATTTGTCAATTTATTTTTATTTATATAGATTATAATATATTATCAACAAACAACACTCTATCTATGAGTTATTACTTAGCTTGAGTTCTAAAACATAACAAAAAGTGAAGACAAGAAGTACGTTTCAAAACATGTGGGATGAAATTGCAATATAGAATCTTTTTCTATGCAGATAAAAAATAAATTACATACTTAAAAGTATGCTAACCGAGTACTCGATACTTACTCTTTAATAAAAATAGTAGCAGGGTTTGTTATGACGTTGAGCAGGGTATGTTGACTATGGCGTTAATTTCACGAAAAAACTAACCCAGGTCGTTAAATCTACTTATATTTCCTTATCATCCGTGTGGATATAGACTTTAACAAACTTACTCTCCTACGCAATAAAACGGGGTGAAGGGCGGAATCAATTTAGTAGAGAGTGCGAAACAACCGCCCACGCTGACAAAATCAATCGGCTTCGTAGACGGCGAATAATTTATATTTATAAAGTCCGCCTTATATTTTCTGTATTTTTCTAGATAAAGAGTTCTGTATTTGAATAGACTAGTAAATTATTTATACCTTTTTTAAAGATGACGCACGACATCCCTCTTGAGAATATAGAATAAAAGATAATTTATACTAAAGAATAACATTGAATCAGATGAGTTTTATTGGATTTCTTTTTCCATTCGACAAAAATATTAGACATAATAATTGCCTCAATTACTGAATAAACAGTTTATATAATACTAACTAATACGCAAAAAAAAAACGAAATATGATATCATTAATGTTAAACGTTTAGTATTATATTATAATAAATCATTATTTATTTAATAAAATAATCATAAAAATCACTACAGCGCTACATTGCGTAGCTCATATCGTAGACGGTGCTACGACATCAAATAAAACGTTCCGTAGACCTCCATTTAAGGGAAATTGCGTCTCTCTTTTATGTAACAAAAGATGCGATTATGTCATAAGTGATATCCGGATCGACTTAGATTACATATTTACATTTACCTCATTTAATAGCACACAATATTACGGTCTTCCAAAGTGACTTTAATTTGGATATTCCGCATGTATTTACTAGTTATATTTTTAATCAAAAAATCACGTACTTCAGTATGCTTTGCCATCATCTATGACCTAGATTTAATCGTTTGTTTGCATATTTATTGCAACACGCTATATGCCACATAGAATATTTATATATACCGTTGTTTTTATTTACTTTCTACATACTGTTATTGAAACAATCTGCCATCTTTGTAAGATAAATAACGCTGCAATTTAATAATATAAGCCATAACTCTCCAAGTTAATCTGAAATAAGTTTTGTATGTTCGGTTGAACAAACTAATTAATGGATAAGGCTTTTGAAACGTCTAACGTGATGTTCTACGAAGTTTAAAAATTCTGATATAACCTCCTATGTTTTTGAGGTAGAGTTTTATTTATTCATTTAGTATGCAGTTACATTTATGTATTTACATCATATGCAATACAGATAAAACTCGTATACATGTGTAACAATGTTAATTCTTATTCAAATAGAATGTATGTTACCGGAAATGTATGAAATCAAGGAATTGTATACAAATCCTAGGAAATGTGTACAATTCCGATACCATTTAGGAAATGTATAAAATATTGTTTAATAAACTATTTAATGCATAGATATCCTAGGAAATGTATAATCTTCCTCGGAATTGTATATAATTCCAATATCGTATTAGGAAATGTATAATGTAATGATTTCTGTAATAAAACACGTTGTTATTTTTTTTTATTATAGCACTTATTGAGATCAATCGGGTAACAGTCTTACCGTAAAATAATAATAATATGTTCATATTATCTTACTAATTAACATTTCTTAAATCAACTTATATTCAATCAAATCAAATTTTCATTTGGTAAGTAATCAGTCCCCTCGTCCCGCTATGCCCGTGTACATGTCGCAGTTGGATTGTATAATCCGCCGTATTACAAACGGCCGGCATTTTGTAATATGCCGAAATTCGTCTTTTTCCAAAATTCTACAAAAAGATGGTCGGGAGCCGACGGAGCCCCACTTCGTGGGGCTCCTATTTCTGTGTAGTTTTAAAAAACACGAACCTAACCTAACCCACCCCCTTATCCAAACCAAAAATTTCTGATTACGAATTATCGGCATATTACAAAATGCCGGCCGTTTTTAATACGGCGGATTATACAATCCGACTGCGACATACATACCCCTCGTCCCGCGTACCTACCTTCCAATATCTTAGATGTTTTACATTTCCGATTGCTATTTAGGAAATGTATAGATTTCCTAGGAAATGTGTATAAAATAATTTATTTCACACATTTCCGTGCGATTTTAGGAATTACATACATTTCCTAGGAATTTTATACAATGACGGATTACATACATTTCCGTTAACATATACAAAAAAATATTGAGTTGTGCTTGATCTGATCGTAATTCCTGGAAAAGACCGCTTCCATATGAAATATTGATTTCGGCTTTTTGGTATTGCTCAGCCTATAAATTGTATAAACAAACAATCTCTTCAGCTTTATAATATAAGTATTGATTAAGTTGAAAAAAGTGCGCTTTTTAATTAATTTGTTTTCAAAACACCCCTAGTGTGAAGAGAGTTAAAGTAATTATCTTAACAATAATTAATTCTTTTGCTAAACAACGCCCGAAGTCAACGATCGGCCGTGCAAATAAAATAATTATAAATAGATACAGAGCTGCTCTTTGTTTAGCAACGTGAAAGAAAATATTTTAATAGAATCGCTATCCATTCATGTTCTTATTCAGCGAATGAATAAGACTCGTGATCTTTTATGTATTGTTGAACTTTTCATTCTCAGACCTAATGCAGTATATCTTACTACCTAAATATTATAATCATATAAATTTTCTGCGATCATTGTAATTTAGATTTTTCAGGCAGATCATTGGATCAACAAGTTTTTTATAGCAACTTTTTTTAAGCATTTTATATAGAATTTTTCATTTATAAGCGCCATAATGTCGTTGTCAGGCAGATTTATTGAATGACGCACGAATTCGCACGGTATAAAATTCCTCGTGATTCCACGCATGAAAAAGGAATAGCATAAAAGCCTAAACTTGGAGTTTGAACCCAAGCCCACAAAGTTACATTTATGTCCTCAATACCAAAGAGAAAACTATTCGTATATTATAGCTAGCTGTGCTCCGCGGTTTTACCCGCATTGCTCCGCACCTATTGGTCTTACCGTAATGATATTTCTATATGTTGACCCGACTTATCATGCAAAATTTGGAGTAAATCCACGGCAGTATTTCTCGAGTTTAGTCCGGACATACATACATACAAGTATTCTTTAAAAATATATCTAATGTAGTTTTGACTTTCCTACGATTTTATTATACGTATAGATATTACCACGAACGTATTACTATAGATGCCTACCTCTGCTCCCGTCAGGTTGGCTTCAATCACTTACTTTCAAGAGCGTATGCAAATAGGTCTTCAGTAGAATTACTTACTGTTCTTTATAGAGAAAATACTATTTAATTTTATTCATGTAAATGTTAATCTGAACTTAACATTAATTCAGAATGAGAAAATTATAAAATGCTTTTAAGAAAATTATGTTCATGAAATTATAAAATTTGTATATTATATAATACTAATATAATTAATTTAATATGGCAAAAATGCACTACAATATGTTACATTTACCGTTTAAATATGTATATATATATATATATATATATATATATATATATATATATATATAT